>VXBB01023994.1:43927-55764 GCA_013399915.1 Illadopsis cleaveri
ATTCTGTGATTCTGTGATTCTGTGATTCTGTGATTCTGTGAAGAGATAAAGAACCCACCCCGATCTGGTTTTAACAGATGGTGGTAGAATACATATTTCTGATTACATCTTGGATTGCAATCTAAGACAGTTAAATTAAAGACAGTAAAACTAAGACAGTAAAATACTACTTTTCTACATAGTAAGCTAAGTTGTTTTCTTTTAAGAGATAAAATGACTCCTACTAAAACAGCTGTGATAAAACACTGATAAATGCCAGTTTCTGGATAAAGAAGATACAGTGTGTTCATCCTTGATTTTGTCAAAGATTCTATTGCTCGTTACAGTTTCTGCAGTTTTATGTTCCATAGATAACACAGAAGAGTCAGTGATGATTCTACATTATGGCTATTATTGATTGTAAGCTGTTTTAGTGTTTTCCTTTGTTTCATTTTACTGTCATAGGTACATGACTGTTCAGAAAGGTGTTATCTCAACCTCCCAAGATGATTATCACTGATACAATGATTACATGATGAGAATTTATTGATTTTATAATAGGCATTATTCATGAGATGTTATTAGTGTATTTTTAGCCAGCTTCTTATATGCTTTAACATCTCTAAAAGACGTGTCATTTTAGGATCCTTTTTTTTTCTCTAGCTGCTGCTCTATCTCCTAGACCAGGTTAGCTCTCTGGCTAGTCCCTGCACCGGCTCTATGGTTTGACCCAATGCTGTCTCATAATTTTAACTATTTTTCAGAGTTCCAAGAAAAGATATCTGAGCTTCATTGAAAGCCTCCTTCAAATTGCTAGTCTTGTGTTTTTTCCCAGTTATTATTACAGAAGCACTCCAGCAGTTTGCTCTGTTTGAAGCATCTCTATCCTGAAGGAAAATTCAGAGGGATCCAACTACTAGATGATTTGATTAGTCTTTAACCCCAAAGTCTTTGTTCATAACTGCTATTCTTAAGAGCCTTGTTTTAAAATNCTTCAAATTGCTAGTCTTGTGTTTTTTCCCAGTTATTATTACAGAAGCACTCCAGCAGTTTGCTCTGTTTGAAGCATCTCTATCCTGAAGGAAAATTCAGAGGGATCCAACTACTAGATGATTTGATTAGTCTTTATCCCCAAAGTCTTTGTTCATAACTGCTATTCTTAAGAGCCTTGTTTTAAAATGTGTTTAGGGAATTCCCTCCCAGTTGGATCTGGGGCCGTGGCCAGGCCTTGGCTCTGCCTGGGTAGAGAATTTGCCAATAAACCCAGATGTTTTTTGCATCAAAACTAGATTCAAGTCACTTTGACTTGGCAATTTGACCCTTTATACATGACAACTGAACCTATTTTTAGAGTGAGCTTGGGAATTATTATCCAGAAATAATTATCCAAGCCCTCACTAAATTGAGGTTTGTCAGCTGTTTGCAGACTCAGTGATGATGGTGCACTATTTCAGAGATTTCTAATTACCTAATTTCACATGTATTAATAATTTTGTGTATTATCTGAAATAGTCTTAATTGTTGTACCTGACTTATTCCTGACTGCTGTCAGTTTCTTGTTCATTACGTCTTGTTTTGCCTTGATGTTTCTTCATGCACATAACCAAAGACATACATCTCATTTAAGAAGAATGAAAAGAAGGGGAATTTTGTGCCTTAAAAACATCCAAATAATGTAATAATATATGTATAAATAATGTATACTTTAGAAATTTAGATAACAAATAATTTTGAATAATGCAATATTTACATAAGATATTTGGAAAAAGGATCAGCAAATCTAAATTCCAACTGAGTGTGCAACAACAAAGCCTAATTGATTCACTGACTTGAAGAAAGGGTATGTTTATGTTTTATCATCAGCAGATTCAAAGTGGTCACCTGTTCGTTAGATCAGACACCAATTGCCTCTGAGAAAATGAGGCCCAGTGGAAAGAGAAATAACCTAATCACCATGCAGCCTTTGTGGCCAGAATGGGAACAGAAGTAGGACTGCCAAGACATAGCTGTGTCTGCAAACTACAGAGGCAACTTGCCAAGAAAAGCCTTATGTCATCATCATGGTATAGTGTTCCTACTAAACTCTTCAGTTATTCCCTGTTCCAGGATCCAGGAGGACATCCAGTGATATCAAAGATCAACATTTCCAACTAAGGAACTTCTTCCTGATCTCAACTATTTGGACTTTTAAAAATGGTCATTTATTTCCATTTCCCTAAGAGACATCAGACGTTATTATTTTGTTTTCTCATGCTGCAAAACTCTGTGTCAATGACATGGTAGAATTTGACACATTTTGTTGATTGCAATCGGTCTCTTATTATATTATCTATCTAATAGATAACCAGTGATAACCTTAATGAGCTAATACCCTCATGGGAGCAAGCTGTTTTAACATCAGAACATATGAGCTTTTTTTAAGTTAACAAAAGGAGTGAAATGTTGTAAACAGGTAGAAGAATTATAAAAGAAAAGCCTTATGAAATCAGGCCTTGCTCTGCTAAAATTGCCAAAGCTGGCCTGTCATTTCTTCTAACTGCCCCTAACAAGCAATTTGCAAGTTCCCATGTGAAGCTATTTTGAGAATGAGAAGTTTGTTTAACACAACACTCTATTCTGAGGGTGAAAAATAAATGCACCTGTGTAGACAACAAGATTTATGCCATGAGAACCCACAAAGGAAAAATGTAAACATATCTAGAGAGAGAAAATTTGATAGACATGTACAATAGCCCTTACCAACCAAAGAACTGAGTTTCACTGTATTGCTGACCAATTAGATTTAACTCAGTGCCTTCTGATATTTCCTATAATGAGCTTTGTGAATAAAGAATGGACTAGAAGAAAATGGAGTCTTGGCTGATTTATTCCAACAGAAATTAATAGAAATTTCTCCTTGAATATTTTTGCATACTTGCTGTGGATATTATTCTATATAAATAAATAACCCATGAATACTGGAACCTAGCCTGCAGTAAGAAATGGAAACAGGCACTTGCTACTCTGCATTCAGGTACTTGACACTTATCCTGAAACATTTCACTTCTACTGAAAAGCAAAATTTACCAATAACATTTCTTTCCTTCTCACTATAAGTGCATCATTTTATTTCAGAAATTTTAACTCCAATTTTCTTTCTCTTTGTGCTAAGTTTAACATGTAGCCCTATATTGCCAATAATGGGTTGTGAGCTTTGTACTGAAGTCAAAGGTCACGATTGCTGTTTTTCAGGTTTACTCTGTTGGAACTTTTCTCAGCTTTCCTGTAGCTCTGTTTTTGCTTGGTTTAGCTCTATCACCATATTTTCTAAGAGACCAGCAGTCTATGATTATTTTATTTTACTTTTATTTATCTGTGTATGATATAACACAAGTTTTAAATAGACATTAGTAACAAGAACTATTCTATCCAGAATTACACATTTATAACATTAATATGACAACATAGAGAACTACTAGTTTAGTTGAATAGCAGGTACTTTCAGAAGTGTAGACAAAGAAGACATTGTAGAAGAGTGCAGCAATGGGGTAAGGGATGGGATTTTGGTCTGGCACAAAAGACCTCAGGGCTGTAATCAGCTCATCCACGGCCAATGAAAGAAATAACAGATCTGGGCAAAACTATCTAAAAGACACAAAAAGCACATATATCACGAATTTGGAATAATGTGGAGCTGCAGACTAATGAAGAAAGATCAAAGTTGTAAAACTGTGTTATCAAATACATAAATGTTGTTCCTGGAGCAGAAAAAATAAACCATGAACATGAACATGGTATTTCTCCCATAGGTGACTGCAGACACTGACAACTTGCTATAATACACTCCTGTCCCCACCATCTTCACACCGCCATCAGCCTGTGAATACAGAAGAGTACAGTGAGAGAATAGCACCAGGAAAAGGGGTAGAAATAAAAGGACTACTATGAATTTTAATTGTATTTATACTTCCATTTCCTGCATATGGTGTGTTGGCCCCAGGTGGTAGGTATGATGAGGGAGAAAATTGGAAATGCAAAAGCAGGGAAAAACATCCCAAACTTCTAGGTTGAAATAAAGGCAGTCTAATACATTATGGGAAAAAAAAAACAAAACAAAACAAAACAAAACAAAAAACCAACCACCCCCAAAGAAGCAAACAAAAAGAAGCCTTCAAACCCAAGTGGTGCAAAAGCAGTCATTGCCATCTGCAAAACAATGGCCAGCCAGTCCTTGGGCAGTGGCTGCTTTGGAAACACGTCAGCCCCAGTTTTGTTGCTTACCATGATATCACAGAGTATGAAATGTCCCTTTGGCCAGCTGGCTTGAGGTGCTCTAGCTGTATCTCTTTGTAATCACAGAGAGGTGTTATTGGGAAGTGACCTTAGATATCACCTAGTTCCAACCTCACTACCATGGACCGGGACACTGTTCACTAGAACTTGCAGTTTCCTGTGCACTTCTAGCATACTTACTAGCAGTGGCAGAGAAAGAAAGAGATAATGTCTTAGCATTGTGCAAGCTCTATTCAAGAATAGGTACAACTGGTGTGCTATCAACAGTTTTGCTCATCAATCTAAAATACTAAATTGCCAATCTATATACAGACTGCTATGAAGAAAATTAACTTCCTCCCAGCCAAATTCATTACAATCTCTATGCCTTTTTCCATTTACATAATTCCATTTTGCCATTTACCATCATTCTATTTTGCCATTTACCATCAAGCTCAGGCCCTACATTATTCAATATATTTTTATCAAACACATCAAACCGCTTTTCTGTTCTTTGACATACACTCAGATAGTATTCTGTTAGTCTAATGACTACCTCCATTCAAATGTCTGTTCAGTTCATTTAGTTCTTGACTTAAACCTTTTCTGTTGTGAGAGTTGTTCAGGACAGATTAATGAACTGAATTTTATTTCATCTGAACATATCACTAATATGTCTCAGCCATATGTTGCATCACTCTAGCCTTCCTCCACAGAAAATACAGTGAGCAGTTCATTTAAGTAATAACCCTAAACATTGATTTAGAGCAGAAAGTCAAATGAAGTTGTGTCATTGCTCAGGCATAATAGGGGAACCAAAGAATTATCATCCATGATATTACCATTTTTACAATTGTCTTGGGCTCAATGCAAGATGCATTCTATTCCCATCTGTTGAAACTGGTTGGGGTAGTGTTTCTTTATCTCTTCTATGACCCATTCCTCATGGCTCTGGGGGCGGGTATCTTCTGTTAATGGGCCGGCTGTTAAAACCAGGTGGGGCAGTGTTCTTTATCTCTTCCACGACCAATCCTCAGTCCAGGGCGATATCTTCTGTTAATGGGCCATTGAGTCCCACTGCATGACTGATAACATTATATCATCCCATTGTGAGATGCTCCACCCAGTGGGAGGAGCCAAGCATTCCTACCAGGATAAAACCTGAAATTCAGAACACCACCGGCAGTCTTTTTCCACTGGATTCCCAGAGGAGGACTGGACCCTTCTACGCCACCACTGGACCTTCAGAGGAAAACGACACCATTTTACAAGATCACTGCTTCAACAAAACCCCATCTATCACTCCAGGAGGACTGCAGTTTATTTGAACTGCTACCAACACCCTGACTGACAGGGAGTCAGGGTGTATTCTGACTTTGTCTACATGAGCAGTAATGGTTTTTTTTGTGAGCTAATTTTTTCTAAACTTTAAAGAACTGCTGCAGATAAAATTTGAGGTTCTAGCACTTAGTTAAGAACTTAAAATTAATTGCTGTGAATAACCTTAGGAGAAGAGGAGAGCTGCGGGCTGGGCAGGTGGGGTAAGGTGCCAGAAGTGACTCCATAGCAGTGTGGCTGTGGCAGCAATGGTGGAGCTGGGGGAAGTCGAGGAGCTTGCCAAGCTCGAGTACCTGTCGTTGGTCTCCAAGGTCTGCACCGAGCTCAACAATCACCTGGACATCAATGACAAGGACCTGGCTGAGTTTGTGATAAGTCTTGCTGAGAAAAATACCACATTCGACACATTTAAAGCAATTCTTCTGAAGAATGGTGCTGAGTTCACTGATTCCCTCATTAGTAACTTGCTACGTCTTATACAGACAATGCGGCCTCCACCAAAACCATCCACAAACAAAGAGGCAGTTGTCAAACCTCAATCAGAGAAAGAGAAGTTGAGGGAATTGTATCCAGCCCTTTGCAGGCCAGACAATCCCAATATCAGGAACATGCTGGATGAAGATGATGTGAAAGTGGCATCTGATGCCCTGAAAGAGCTTGAAGCTCTGATGCCTAGTGCAGACAGGCAAGGCAAGCAGAGGGGCAGCAACCATCAGATGAAGAAAAGGGAGAGGAGCCGAAGTCATAGCAGGGACAGGAAGAAAAGGTACAGATCTCGCTCCAGGTCTTGTTCCAGGACTTGGGATAGGAACAGGGGAAAATCTAGGTACCAGTCAAGGAGCAGAAGCTGGAGTCCCAATAAGGACTGCAAAGATCAGGAAAAGTACCTTGAAAAGAGCCATGAGAGATGGAGAGACAAGTGCATAGACAATCCACCAGCTGAGGAACCCTCCATTGGAGGCATCTACAATGGTAAAGTCTCGAGCATAATGCGGTTTGGATGCTTTGTGCAGCTGGAAGGACTAAGGAAACGTTGGGAAGGCTTGGTCCACATCTCTGAGCTGCGAAGAGAAGGACGGGTTGCCAATGTTGCTGATGTTGTGAGCAAAGGACAAAGAGTGAAAGTCAAGGTATTATCTTTTACTAGATCCAAAACCAGCCTGAGCATGAAGGATGTTGATCAAGACACTGGAGAAGACTTGAACCCAAACCGTAAAAGAAGCCTGGTTGGAGAAACCAATGAAGAAACCTCCATGAGGAACCCGGACAGACCCAGTCACTTGTCCCTAGTGAAAACCCCCGAGGTAGAGGACAACAGCCTGGAACAGAAATGCCTCACCCAGATTTCAGATCTGGAGAAGTGGGAAATAAAACAGATGATTGCAGCAAATGTGCTTTCCAAGGAAGAGTTTCCTGACTTTGATGAGGAGACTGGGATTCTTCCTCAAGTTGATGATGAAGAAGATGAGGATCTTGAGATTGAGCTAGTTGAAGAAGAGCCACCATTTCTTCGAGATCACACTAAACAGAGCATGGATATGGGTCCCATTAAAATAGTAAAGAATCCAGATGGTTCCTTGTCCCAAGCTGCCATGATGCAAAGTGCTTTAGCTGAAGAGAGGCGAGAACTTAAACAAGCCCAGAGAGAAACAGAGATGGATTCCATTCCCTTGGGCCTCAACACACACTGGGTGGATCCTCTTCCTGATGTGGATGGAAGACAAATAGCTGCAAACATGCGAGGTATTGGGATGATGCCAAATGATATCCCAGAGTGGAAGAAACATGCATTTGGTGGAAACAAAACTTCTTATGGTAAGAAGACGAAACTTTCCATCATTGAACAGAGAGAGTGTCTCCCAATCTTCAGACTAAAGGAGCAGCTGATACAAGCTGTGCATGACAACCAGATTCTGATTGTTATTGGAGAGATAGGATCAGGGAAAACAACCCAGATTACCCAATACCTGGCTGAGGCAGGCTATACTTCAAGAGGGAAGACTGGATGTACTCAGCCTCGCAGAGTGGCTGCAATGTCTGTTGCAAAGAGGGTGTCAGAGGAATTTGGTTGCTGCTTGGGACAAGAGGTTGGCTACACCATTCGGGTTGAAGACTGCACCAGCCCTGAGACTGTCATCAAATATATGACAGATGGGATGTTACTGAGAGAGTGCTTGATAGACCCAGATCTGACCCAATATGCCATTATCATGCTGGATGAGGCCCATGAGAGGACCATACATACAGATGTGCTCTTTGGGCTCCTGAAGAAGACAGTGCAGAAACGGCACGACATGAAGCTGATAGTGACGTCAGCAACACTGGATGCTGTGAAATTCTCTCAGTATTTCTATGAAGCACCAATCTTCACAATTCCTGGCAGAACATACCCAGTAGAAAATCTGTACACAAAAGAGCCAGAGACAGATTATTTGGATGCCAGTCTGATTACAGTAATGCAGATCCATTTAACAGAGCCACCAGGTGACATTTTGGTCTTTCTAACTGGCCAGGAAGAGATTGACACTGCCTGTGAAATCCTCTATGAGAGGATGAAATCTCTAGGACCTGATGTTCCAGAGTTAATTATCCTACCAGTATATTCAGCTTTGCCCAGTGAAATGCAAACCAGGATCTTTGACCCACCCCCACCAGGGAGCAGAAAGGTTATCATTGCCACCAACATTGCAGAGACATCTTTGACTATTGATGGAATCTATTATGTGGTTGATCCTGGCTTTGTGAAGCAGAAAGTTTATAACTCCAAGACTGGAATTGACCAGCTGGTGGTGACACCAATTTCGCAGGCTCAAGCCAAGCAGCGTGCAGGAAGGGCTGGGAGAACGGGCCCAGGAAAATGTTACAGGTTATACACAGAACGTGCATATAGAGATGAGATGTTAACCACCAATGTGCCTGAAATCCAAAGAACAAATCTGGCCAGTACAGTGCTCTCCCTGAAGGCTATGGGCATCAACGATTTGCTGTCCTTTGACTTTATGGATGCTCCCCCCATGGAAACTCTCATAACTGCCATGGAGCAGCTTTACAGCCTGGGAGCTCTGGATGATGAGGGGCTGCTCACTCGACTTGGACGCAGGATGGCAGAATTCCCCTTGGAGCCTATGCTGTGTAAGATGTTGATCATGTCTGTGCATTTGGGATGCAGCGAGGAGATATTGACAATTGTCTCCATGCTATCTGTGCAGAATGTGTTCTACAGGCCGAAGGATAAACAAGCACTTGCTGATCAAAAGAAAGCCAAGTTCCATCAAACAGAATGTGACCACCTCACGCTGCTGGCTGTATACAATTCCTGGAAAAATAATAAGTTTTCAAATCCCTGGTGCTATGACAATTTTATCCAGGCACGATCCTTAAGCCGGGCACAGGACATTCGCAAGCAGATGTTGGGCATCATGGACAGGCATAAGCTGGATGTGCTGTCCTGTGGGAAGGCAACAGTTCGGGTCCAGAAGGCCATTTGCAGTGGATTCTTCCGAAATGCAGCAAAGAAGGATCCCCAGGAAGGGTATCGGACACTCATTGACCAGCAAGTGGTCTATATCCACCCATCCAGTGCTCTCTTCAACAGGCAGCCTGAATGGGTGGTGTATCACGAACTGGTGCTGACCACCAAGGAGTACATGCGGGAGGTGACGACCATCGACCCTCGCTGGCTGGTGGAGTTTGCCCCAGCTTTCTTCAAGCTGTCTGATCCAACCAAGCTGAGTAAGCAGAAGAAGCAGCAGCGGCTAGAGCCTCTCTACAACCGCTATGAGGAGCCCAATGCCTGGAGGATATCCCGTGCATTCTGGCGGCGATGAGCTCAGCCCCCTCCTGGATGCTGGCTGGTTTCATATTTGTGGGAGGGGGACTTTTGCACTTTTTCCAGTGTCCTGGGCAACATACATTTCCATGAAGCTCAATGTTCAACGCACAGGTTGTCAGCCTTGACAGAACCGGAGCTCAAGGGGCACCCAAGATGTGCTGCAGCTGCACCGGCCACTGCAGCCTCTCAGAAGTGGGTCCTGGAGCACTTTAGTGATTCTCCTTTTAAGAAATAAAATCTGAGATTCAGAAGTCTGGGCACTGAGCTGAATAACACAAAAAATGCTGATTTAAAGCTGGTTGTTCACCAATCTGACTGGGTTCTGAGGGACCAGACAAACAGAAGTTGGAATAGTTTGTGTCTTTACCCTACTGAAAGGGATTTATTTCTACTTCACATTCTTGGTCAGTGACTGCTTTTTGGGAGCAGCCTGTTCTCTATTTTACCAAGTTTATGCATTTTCCCATTCAATGTAAGTACTTATCTTTTATTTAAGCCATCTCTGGTTAAATGTATTTAGTACCTCTGTCTTTGGGTTAAGGCAGGAAAATTCTTGAAAACCAGCAAGAATATATATTTGGACAATTGCACAGGTCAGACTGCAGGTCTTACCCTTCATCCACAGCTCCTGGGTGCTGAAGGGTTTATCAACCAGTACTTATGACATCCCCTCTGTAGCACAGTTCCACCTAGAAAAGTAAGTGGTTACAAATGTTTAGACCTTTTATACAATGTGCCCTTGTTGCAGCAGCCCTCTTATTAGAGAGTAAAAACAAGCTGAGGCACAGACTCCTTGTTAAACACAGCATGAAACAGGTCCTGGTTTATTCCACTTTACAGCTCAGCCATCCTGACTCCAACTATTCACTGACTCTGGCTACAGCAAGCTCCTCCTGTAGGTTTCCCTTGCAGCCTCTGCCTACTGGTTATTTTCTGCTAAACTATGACTGCAGGTATTAGTTTGCAGACTCTGACTGCAGGCTTTTCCCTAGCTAGACTGTGACTGCAGGTTCCAACAACAGGCTCTAACTGCAGACTCAGACTGACCTCACAGCAGTGATTCTCTCCTCAGAATCCTTGTTCTTCATGATTCTCTGATTCCCTCTTCCTCAAGGCTCCTCCTCCTTCCTCATCCCCCTCACCAGCAAATCAACTCCCTTTTATCACACTTATCTTTATTGGACATAGCTCTGACTCATCAGGGTGAGGCTGTATGGGGTAATTAACACAGCTGTTACTTATCAGGGGCGAGGTCACCTGTATTCCCTTCTCCTACATACTATGTGCTTTAGTTTCACTTAGAATGTTTGATGACATCAGAGTTCTTGGGTTTTTGAAATAGAATGAGCTCTTCTGTGGGAAATAATAAAGGTAATTGTGGAGGTTTTTTGTTGTTTTTGTTGGGGGTTTTTTTTGTTGTTGTTGTTGTTTTTTGGGTTTTTTTTGTTTGGCTTATGTTTGTNTTGTTTTTGTTGGGGTTTTTTTTGTTGTTGTTGTTGTTTTTTGGGTTTTTTTTGTTTGGCTTATGTTTGTGTACTTGTTTTTCTGCTTTTGGAATTGTTAGTGCATTCTTGTGTGTGATATGTCTTGATGTTTCTTGCTGGAACTTACTTAGGTTTTGCACTGGTGGAGATAAAACCATACTCTTTGCTTTAAGTTATTAGTTGGAAAAGACTTTTAATTTGTCTTGGTTTAGGGTTTTTAATTAAAATAGGGGGATTTTTTTTTTATTTGGCCTGTGTGTTATTTGAAAAATGCTTAAAAATTAGTGGATTTGCTTTTACAAAAGTGCTGTTTAAAAATTAAAAACATATAAAGCTTTGCTCAACTTTTTTTGTGGTTTCTCCGTTACTCTTTTTGTTTGTTTGTTTGTTTGTTTGTTTTTTAATTTGAAAACCAAATAGTATGTGTAGTAAAACACAAAACTTCGAGTAAATAAAGTTAAATAAAGCATGGAATTAATGACACATGTAAAAGTAGATCATTATTAACATTTCTTTAAAATATTGTATTGTTTCTTAGGGTTTGCTACAGAATAATTTTTACTTTGAATTAGTGAAGAATTAGATGAATCATCTTTGGATAATGATTCTCTAAAGTTATTTTAAAGTTGTGTCTAGCTGTTATATTGATAGGGTTTAGCTGTTGAGTTGAAAGTGACCTGAATATTGTTTTGATGTAGAAAACACTTGAGTCTGTTGGTAAATCTTTTGTTTAGGTGGAGCTAGGGTGTGGCTTGGGTTTAGGCTCTAAACTAGAGGGATGTCTCTTAATATATTTTAAAACAAGGCTCTTAACAATAATAGCTATAAAGCACTTAAAACACAGTAAATTATTAGAACGCATTTATGCAAAGTGAACAATTAAGATTTAGGGTGAAAAATTAATTAAACTATGTGCAAGCTCTTGGGGTGTTAGGGTTTCTCTCACCTGAGAT
>VXBB01023998.1:5309-69030 GCA_013399915.1 Illadopsis cleaveri
CCATCACCCACAAAGGAATTCAAAGTGACTAGCTCAGATGTAGACATCTTGCTCCTAGGCATCCAGAGTTCAGTAAGAAAATGCCCATTCTTCATGATCTCTTTTAGATTTTTTGATCTTGTACTTCTGATGTTTTCCATTTTTCTTGATTTGTCAGCAAGGAGCCAAACAAGTAAATAGATACTGCTGGGTTATACCTGAAGTCAGTGCAGCTTTCACACTTAGGACACTTGGCTGTGCCCTTTCTTTTTGAGGGTCATGCAAGAGGCTCATTTCCCTTTAGACCCTTGTTCAGATGTTTTGTCTAAACAAAATATGTTCTACTAGAATGACATCTGAGGGCAGGGAGGAGGTCCACTAGTATTGTGCTGTACAGGCACTTTCTACCCCGCTCATATATCTCAGCTTAAGGATGATTCCATGGACTTCCCACAAGACAGGAGACTGAGTGGATGAAGGCTGCTTGCAATGAGCCACAGATGTACCAGGTGAGGTGCTGACCATTGAGTAGTATGGATAAACAGACTTTTAAATCCTATTTGCTTATTTTATTTGCTAGTATATGCAAAGTCTTATAACAGTGAAGAGGGGTGAATTTTAGCTCCCTTTTATGCATAGGTCTCTTGCTAACCCATCTGCGTAGATTTAACTGACTTAGGAGACTGCTTCTGCAGGGAATATCTTCAAGTTTGGGGCATTATTCTGCAAGTTTTGGTTGCTAGCTTATCTCTGGCATTGCTTCAAGTGTTTGATGATTTGATGCAACAGGCCTTGATTTAAATTGTAATTATGAAAGCCTTTCATAACGCCTTGTGATGCCTGCTACCAGCAGAGGATCTGTCCCCCAGGATGTAGTGAAGAAGGAGGCAAAACACTGCCAAACACCAGAAAAGCTTGATAAAGTTACAGAGATTACAGAAATCACGGTCTCCCTTCCCTTCCCTTCCCTTCCCTTCCCTTCCNTACGTTTGAGTAGCTGCCTCAGACAGAAGTTTGTAATCATTTGGTCATCAGTCAATTAATCACAGCTTCATAAATATTGATCTCAGATTACATTTATTCTTCATTCTTGAAAGATAGTTTTTTATTAATTTAGGCTCACTCACATACATTGTGGTTTACACTGAAATTATTTTTAAAAGTTGTATTAAAATTTAATTGGAGCAGCCAGCCAACGGTGCAGCCACTGCACATTGTGCCACCTTTCGGCAGGTTTGTCACCTCCTCCTGAAAGGTCTTGAGTGCCCACAGGTTATCCTGTAGGGCTTGCTGACTGACATCTGTCACCCATAAACCTCACTCTCATCCCAGGTAGGAGTAATTAAACACATCACTCATCCCAGGTAGAAGTAATTTGTGACTAAGTGTGGATTTTTCTGAGAGGGGCAAAGAGGGCTCTGATGTTTCTCTTCCCACCCTCAGTGGCCATGTCCTGATTCCTGGTGGTCCATCACAAATGGAGGTGTCTTCCTGATTGTCACACTTGGCTCCCCTTTGGCCTCTGCCGGACATCCCACAAGCCACGTGAGGGGTGTGTTTGTGGGTGCATAGGTTGAATGTCCCCAGCCCTGCTGTAGTCCATCCTGTGATGGAGGTCATGCATGACCTTGTGACTCATTCTAGGATGGTGAGGGTACCTGGGATGTTCTTGCAGGGCCTGCTACTGCCTCTCTTCTGCCTAGGAAAAAATCCAGTACTTACTTTTGCAGAAATTGCATCTGTAAACAGAAATTCTAGGAATTTTTGAAGTGAGATGCTGCAAGGAAGAGGAAAGACTCTGTGATCCTGAGCATTTGGAGGAAACACAGTCCTTCTCATAGCATGTTCATCACACCTGAAGCAGTACTGAAGCAATGCAAGCAACCTTTATCAACATTTCTGGTCCAGTTGCACCTAATAATCTCCATCTTGGCAATTAATTATCTTTTTTTGTATGTGTGTTTGTGGTTATGCTTGATCTTGTAGTTTAAGAAACAGATATATGGACATATCAGGGGTAAGAGCACACATCTGAAGGGTGACCTGAAGCATTCCCCGTGCAGGATGCATCCTTTTCTACCCCAAACATTGTATTTTATTTTGAATGCTGTACTTCATGCTGAGAATGACAAATTTCTTGGTTGGCTTCTGCAGTACATTTGGTTCTTTGTCCTATGCTCTGGTAGAAAAAGCATGTCAAAGTCAACATTCCCTAAAATCTCACTTGCCTGAAGACTTTGGAGTAGTGGGATCATGTAGCGACTGTTATCTTTTACAGCTCTGAAAAATTCTATGATTCATCTTTACTGTCTGACATCAAAACTAGTTGCCCATTGTAGTCACTCCAAAACTCTTATTTATTCTGGCACAGCTCTTCTGAGAGACTCTGAAATACAGCTTCAAATCATGAACAGCAGTGTCCTGGTGTGCTCTTCAGCATCAGTACCGAGTCATGCGGACCCCTGTTAGCGTTCCTTATTTTTGCTGATGGAGAATGGATCATTTTTGTGACTATCCATTTATCTAAAGTTGCAGAAAGCTGATGTAATTTCCAGAGTCCTATTCCCCAATCAAATATACCACTCATTTACCATAAAAAATTAAATCACACTGCAGCAAGTTATCAGACCCCTTCCTTTAAATCTGTCACACACAGTGCTTTTCTGCACTTTCACAAAAGTCAGCCTGTAAGGATCATGTCAGAAACATGTGCAGGGGGCATTCAGATAACCCATTTGTTTTACAAATAGCTGTGAAGATTTAAGATATTTTCACCTCTGAGCTGTTTGCTACTTTGGTTCTTATCTGTTTGCTGCAAAGTCAGACTCATATTTTGCCTTCATTATCCATGGACTATGAACATGCTGGACATAATTTGTTTGTTTTGCATTATGGCAAATCTAGAAGGGCATTGTCTGCTATGGCACAGTCATTTCCAGCAGAGAAATGCTAGCAAGGGTATGCAATCAGGGACATGTTAGATTGCTCCAGCTGTAACCTTAAAAAAACCTTGTCTATTCTCTGTATTGTGTAGTCAGAAGTGGATTCTGAGGCCAGTTGCAGCTAACATCTTCAAGCAGGAGGGATGCCAAGGAGGTCCGGCAAATACATCACCCTCTGACCAGTTCTTTGCAATAGTGTGATGGCTGGAACCAGGTTATCCAGGTTATCCAGTTTATCCAGTGGTTTGACAGATGCTACTGTGAATTTGAGCAGTATTTTATATTGTACCGAGTTCAGTAATCCCAGACAATCTTTCCTGGCAGAAAAAAAAAGAAAAAGAAAAGCTGCAAAGCAATAGAGAGAGATAATTGTAACAGTGCCCCAACTCTTCCTGGCTTTTTGCTGCAGACACCTGCAAAATGGCCCAATTGGTGTTTTCCCACTGAAGTATTGTGTCACTAATTCACCGCTCAACAACTTCAGCACTTCTGAGAATGAACATGGTAGTTGAATATGAGGTACTAGCTTATGAAAATGCTTATTTTTAAAAAAATTAATCTTTCCCTAAACATGTGGAGTTCTTTTAGGCCAGATTATGCAAATCTGTGTATTTTAATGAAATTCTTTTAGCTTCAGAATAATGTAAGTGAAAAACAATGCATTTTCTGTGAGTATATGAAGTAGATACATCTGTTTCTTTCAATTTTGCATTAATTGGATTGAATGGATTAAATTCAGCTGATATTTGAAAATCATTCTTGTTAAAAATGTAAAAAAGTGTAATTTTGCATTTTGTTGATATATATATGGTTATTCTTGGCTCAAAATCAGAGGCCTCTGGAGTGAAGTGGCAACCAGGGCATTGTACATGGCTCCTTGCAGGACCAGGCATTTGCCAGAAAGATATAAAAAATGCTATAGATGCAAATCTGTTCCAGATCTTTCTTTCTTGACTCACCTCTGAAATCTATAATCCCACTTTCTCCATCTCTTTATTGCAAGAATGTTTAGCAAAGATGTTAAATATTCAAGTAATTTTTCTTTTTGTCTGTCATTGTAATGTCACCGGATTAAAACAGAAATCTCCCACCCTGTTTTTAGTATTTTATAATAGCTTGTCACATGTGACTTCAGTGACTTCAGAGTGCTCCTGGGGCATCTCAGTTCAGGTAAATGTAGACTTAGCCTCTGAGGCAAGTTGCAGGAAAAACATAGTCAAGAAATAGGCTGCTGTACAGATCTTAAATTGACAAGAGAAAAGGGAGGGAAGAATGTAACATATATCCAGGAACTGCTGCAATTTTATAAGTTTTGTGCTATTGTTTTTCAAATCTGTTCAGGGGGGTTATGTTAGGAAGGAAATGGAGAAACAGAAGAGTAAAGAGAGAAGTAATTGGAATGAACAATGAATAGGCAGAGTGAGGAGCCAATGAGAAAACTGCAGAGATACTGTGATATTATCAATATCCATCAATTCTGGCTTGAGCGATGGCTGCAGCTGTTCCTGCCAGCTTTTCTCCTTGCAGCTCATCCCTCCAGCTCCCGCCACCCCTCCATGCTCGTGAGGGTGCAGGAGGTGGTGTCCCAGTAGCTTTGAGAGGGGTGGGGGCTCCCCTCGGTGGATGTGCTCTCTTCAAGGAACTCATAAAGAGCCCTTTGAATGGAGTGCAGGGTGCACAACTTCCATCTTGGCTGTCTGAAAAATAAGCAAGAATTTTTTTTAGATTCCTCTTCACCCAACAAAAAGATACAGGTATCTGCATAGGAGCAGATCTCACCAACCACATCTGGGAGTCACTGCCAAGAAACAGAGCTTTCTAGGATATGAGACATCACATCTTCAGATAAACATCCTAAATAAATTTGATGAATTGTATTCTACAAGTGCCTAGTTTTAATCCAGGGCCTTTAAAGGGTTGCTAGAGTGAGTTGGCCAGACATTGTAGATTTGTCTTGGGGCTGAGAATGTGAATCCCGCACTTTGGTATTAGAAAGTTGAGTGAAGAAACATCTGTTTCAATTTGATTGACAAAAAAAGGGAAGTCTGGTGAGTAACTAAAGATCTTGATTTCAGGGACATTTCTGTAATCATATCCAAAATGCAGTGGTTTTTAGATCCAGCTGTTTATTTTCCGAGGGGACACTAAGGCAAACTTGCTTACCATTCTGTTTTCCTGAAATGAATGAGTCTTGCTTACTGACAAACCTATAAATGAATCATTTTTCCAGATACACTGTACCAATAGTTTTCTTTGTGAGTCCTACTTGCTACAAAACATCATTTGAAAAGGATTGTACTCGGCCAATAAAAATCTGTCTTTTGGAACTTTTTTGTATATAGTTTATTTACCTTTTTTTTTTCCATTTTATCCAGTATTTTTTAGTATTCTGAGAAAGACCTTTGGTAACTTTAAAGAGTATAATGAAGCTAGTTAAGGAACATGTAAATTTGTTTAAAGTGCTTGTAGGAAAGCTGGACTGCCTGTATCATCTGTGCTGAAATATATAGGTAATTAAGTGCAATGAGGAAAAATCAAGGACAATTTATATCTGGCCTTGGTTTTGATTTACTTGTAAATGTTCATTGTAGAAAGTCGAGTAAGAACTTTGGTCTTACAGTGTTCTCCTGAAAAAAAAAAATAAAAAAATCCCAGCTTTCACTGGAGTGGATGACTGAAGAGGCAGCCTCCAGTGTTTGTACTTGAAGACCTCTGTGCTCAGTACTGACTTCAGTGGGAATTTTTCCTAAGTACAAAGAGATGAACAAGAACTAAGAGTAGGAGCAGAGGCATTGTTGCAGTTTCACCTGAAAATTAGGCTTATAGGGGCTATAAAATGTTGTAGGTGTACTTTTGTTTGTTTGGTTGTGTATTTTCATTTTTTTTTTAATGTGATAGACTACAGGTATTTTAGATTCAAATTGTACGCCTTTAAGCTGAAAGGAGAACTGCACTTAATAACTGATAACTTAATAGCACATCTAAATGTGTTTTAAAATACTTCAATTTACCTATTAAGACCAAATAGACTGTCTCTTAATTTGACAGAATATCCATGTTCCCTGAACTTAGGGCTATAAAAATTGTTCATCTGCTCAGTCACAGGCCATTTAATTTTGGATGCATCATTGCCAGTTGGTTACAGTAATTAGCATTCTCTCTATTGTTGCAGCTTCCCTGAAGCTATGCTAAGTAGGGTTACACTTCTGTATGGAAACATAAGCAGCCTTGTGCAAATGAGCCCGGCCACCCATCTTAGAGACAGAAGCCCTAGCTACAGCTTCTTGGCTCAGGGTGCCCTATATGCCCACCTGCAGATCTTATTTACTGGTTATTAATGACATGAAGTGTAGGCAGCTGTGAAAGGCACAGCATGGCAGCTTAAAGCCTCTGCTCCAAACTATTCTCTCAGCCTTGTCATTTCTTTGAGTGACACCTAATTTCCTTTTTTTTTTTAATCTTCCCTTTTATACTCTGTTTTAATGAAGTTATAGGAAGAAATAAATTCTCTGAGTGTAAATTGTGTATATGTATGTATAAACAAACTGTGAACTGAGGCATAGCATTTGCTAACATACTTGCCAGTTAAAACGTGGTTTCTTAGATAAAAATGTTTCAGTAAATCCTTTGTTATTATGAACATATGCTGCAAATATTTTGGTTCAGTATGTTTTTCCATATCTCCTAATGCCTTAAGTAGTGTTTTTATTGTATTTTTAATGGAGACACCAACTGCCAGCACCAGATTATGAGTAGTGCTGAAATTGTTCTTTTGTAAAGGCTAGAATAAACAGTACAATTGCTAAAACCATAAATAAATTAAAAAGAAGTCAAGATTTTTTGCCAGTTGTTCTGCAGCCTATGCACATTTTCTTGTTCTGTGTGAAATGTCTACGCTTTCTTTTGGTTTCCTGGGAAACAAGTGAGGGGTGGTATGCACTGCATGATGTACTCTAAGAATAATTCTTCCCATTTAATCCACTCTGATTTTTACTTCTTAATATACTGGAAGGTAACTAATATTTAATACCATGAAATGTATCTGTGCATGTTTAATGATTCAATTAATCAGAGAGAAACCTTCTTTATAATTAAATATGGATAGGCTATAGTCTTTTCTTCTCATTGACTGATGCTTCTGAGAATAAGGGATAAGAATAATTTTATACCATTATTCTGGGTGCCTTTTATTAGAACTCTGAACTGTTTGGGTGTAAAATCAATGATAGAAGTACATTTTTTTTAGACTTATGCACTCTGCAGTTTCTGTATTCCATAAAATCTAACCATATTAATTTAGGTACTAATACCACGAAGGCTTACACGTGTTTAAGCACATGAGAAGTTCAACTGATGCTAATGTGATTACTCACATTAAGTTTAAAGACTGTGCTAGAGCCTTTGTAGGACTGTCTTGTTCAATTTGTGGAAGAGGCCTGATGTAAACTTGGAAGGGTTGTATATGCTTGCTCTGTAATTCTTGATTTGATGGTGACTTGGACTGTGACTTGGACCCATAGCTCAGTTCCTTATAAGTAGCCATTTTATTAATCTAGCCATGGACCTCTCTTGACTTGATTACTTTAAGAAAGGTTACAAACCCCAGTATAACTTATGCTTCCACACTTCTATACAATATTCTATAAGTATAGGCTGAAAAAAAAAAAGCCAACTGTTGTCAATACAGTATGCAGATGGAGAGCATCTATTGGGAAGTTGATAAAAAAATGGTGTATATACAGGCAGATTTAAATATGGAAATGAAGATTTCCTGCTTGTTGATTTTGTATAAATTATTGGATATATTTGTTTATCGATTTATACAGAGCCTCAAACTATAGCAACTGGATGGTGTTTACAAAAGTTACATGCACAGCCTAAAATGGGCTTCATTAAATGACCACTTATGCTGCCAAGGGTACCATATGTTAATAGCCATGTTGTGAGACCACTTCTCAAGTTTGTCACTGCTCATATTTCACATAGTCATTTTTCCCAACATATGTACCTATCTTTTTAATAAGAGGATGTTTTTCATTATCATTTTAACAGGGAGTGCCAGAATTTTCCCTTATAAGTAGGCTAAGTTTACAATGGGTAGAGGGGTGCCTAATGTGAAGAATAAAGAAGTGGTTATACTATTTCTATAGCACTTCAGTCAAGAAAAACTCATTAATTTGTTTTTAGGGTGACCTTAAACAAGAAAAAATTAGTGTTTTGCTCAGTTAGGGTCCAGGCATGTGGTGTATATTATTTGAATGTTTCTGTTGAGACTTTAGAAACTGTGGCCAAAACTCTGGCAATCCATGGAATATTACCAAGACTAGGTTTTCTTTCTTAGGGGCAGTGGCGTGCTGCATTCAGATGTTCATTGGGAAGGTGGTATTCATCGAAAAGAAAACCAATAACCTTCTCTGGAAAAATAATCCAGTCAGTATATCAGTAGGAACTGATGCCAGCTATCACATTTGGAACACCTTTGTGCCACTGATTTTAGAGATCAGTGCTCAAGGATTAAAGCACCCCTTGGTTGCTGATGTCCCTGTTTCCTTGACTGGAATGAACAACTGAAATAATGTTGTGCCATTGGAGAGTAAAGAGCTGTTGATTGTGACCAAATGTGCCTCAGGTAAGGAAGCCAACATCTACATCTGTCCTGAAGGAAGTTCTGTCAGCCTTTATATATACAAACTGCAGGATGATCTAGCAAGGAATTTTATCACCCTGTGTTTAGTGTAGGTGCAGAGTCAGCAGGTAGCAAAACCTCACAATAAGCTGTGCTCATCATTTGCAGATGAGTAATGGTGAAAAGTTTGGACCATGCTAAGCAGTCACACATTGGGAAAGAGTTTAAGTCATATTATTTTAAGGAAATGCACTATTTTATAATGTTTTAAACAACATTATTTACAGTATGTTTGAAACTTCTCCCCTTGTGAGGACACCTTCAGTAGCTCTTCTGTGAATGTGTATCATTGCATGATCTTGAACTATGTCACCTCATCACACTACAGGGTGAAAAACATGTGAAATATTTCCTTAAAAAGTCAAAGTTCTCCTTCCCTTAAAACTCCCATTTCTAGCATGAGCAGGTTGGGAAATGGTGCTTAAAACCCTAACATTTTTATACACAAGAAAAATGTTGTTAAGATGAATTTTTCACGTTTGACTCATGGACATTTGCAATTGTGGTACAAGTCTACTTTTGGTGAAATTTTTTTGAAGACAAATATGACATGATTGACTATTGACTATTGCCTTGGTTGTGCAAGTTAATACTGCCATATATGTGACATAGGGGATACAAATACCTTTTGTTCATGAATATGAAATGAAATGTGAAGAGTAATCAAGATAATTTCTTTCTGGGTCCCATCCTCAGGGTACTCTTGCTCAAGGTTTTCAGAAAAAAAATGGAATTGTAGTTAATTGGGTACAGTGGAGTGAGAAAAAGTGGAGTGAGATACAATATTTGGTAACATTGACTGTAAGATATTTTGGACTGTGGAAGAGTTCCAGAAAGAAGTCTAACTACTAAGTTTCAGGTCCTGCACTTGGGTCACAACCCCATGCAGCACTACAAGAAAAGGGGAAAGTGACTGAACATCTCTCTGGCAGAAAAAGACCTGATTGACATCTGTGTGAACATGGGCCATCAGTGTGCTCAGGTGGCCGGGAAGACCAGTGGTATCCAGGCCTGTGTCAGCAGGAGTGCGGCCAGCAGGGCCAGTGATTGTCCCGCTGTACTCAGCACTGGTGAGGCCACACCTTGAATGTGTCCAGTTCTGCATCTCTCACTGCAAATAAGACAGAGAGGCACTGGAGAGTGTCCAGAGAAGAGCAGTGGAGCTGGTAAAGGGTCTGGAGCACAAGTCTGATGAGGAGCAGCTGAGGGAGCTGGAGTTGTTTAGCCTGGAGGAAAAGGAGGTTCAGGGGTTGCATCACTCTCTACAGCTCATGAAAGGAGGCTGCAGTGAGGTGGGGGTTGATCTCCTCTCCCAGGTAACCAAGGACAGCTCAACAGGAAACAGCCTCAAGTTGTGTCTTAGACTGGATATTTCTTCAATGAAAAGGTTGTCAAGGATTGTAACAGGCTGCCCAGGGAAGTGGTTGAGTCACATGAAGGTATTTAAAAGATGTGTAGATGTGGCGCTTAGGGGCATGGTTTAATGGTGCTCTCAGCAGTACTGGGTTAATGGTCAGACTTGAAGATCTTAATGGTCTTTGTGAAGCTAAATGATTCAATGATTATACAATTATAGTTTGGATCCAACTACATCCTGCCTGGGCAGCAGTCTGGGATTCCTTATATTGAACTGAAAGTAATAATAGCAACATAAAAACAAGTGAGACTGCTGCATGCAGTGGCCTAGTGCTCCCAGTGTGTAGTTGAGATACAGCCAGAACATGTCCCTGGACTTTAATAATGGACAATGCTATTATGGGTAGTGATTTCTTGCTGTAAGTTCTGGCTTAAGCAGTGTAAGGGCAAACAACCTGAGCATGCTTTTTTCTATGGCTCCAACTCCCTTATGCTACTTGCTGTCTTTGCACACTGGTTTGTAAGGGGTTCTAAAGCATGGAAATTGAAATTGAAAACCCTTACACAGACTTGCGTATGACATGGATCCCAGTGACTCTCAGTTCTGGCATTTTGACAATAGCAAAACTTCACACATAATTTGAACTTGATGCTTCAGCCTTTGAATTTGGGATACGGGATTAATGATCTTTGTATGAAGGATTTTAATTCAGTGTTGGTTGCCACAGGGATCCCCAAGTCTGTTTCTGGGTGTAACTCTGTAGCCATGGTTTCCTAATCTTTGCTCCACCATAGGAGCACTGTTCCATACACCAAAAGAAAAGCCCTGATTTGAATTCCTGGATTCTGCAAACTTCTGTTTGGGATGTTGTAAATTCAGCTGTTTGGATCAGCCTTCTGTGCCACTATAAATTATTTTATTAATAACCTACCTAGGACCTGCCACTGTTTTTGTTGTATCTCTCAGACAAACTAGTAAATTTGCCCCACATTTTTCCACTCCCAAATCTGACATTTTTTATTTTTGAGTTACGGTTGTATGAGTTACATTCATATGTTTCCTGTTTGGAAAGACTTGTATTTCCATCCCTGTGGAATGTTATTAGTTTTGGCCCTCCAGTGAATGACATTTCCATCACTAGCTTCTCCCCTGCCTTTGAGTCTACAGAAGTAAATTAGACTTGCCCCCTAGAGCTTTCTGAGACAGAGGTAATCTTCTGGTGTATTTAAAAGTGGGGTCCTTGTACCTGATGGAAGGCTTTAGTTGTGACAGCAAAACAAATAGTGAATAAATATGCTTTTAGGCTTGTAAGTGGATGTCAAGGAAAACAACTAAGAAGCAAAATCACCTGCAATGGCACTGTCCCTTTCATTTTTACTGGGAGACAGGGAATCAGAGAAGGGAAAACTCTGGAAGCAAAAAAAAAGAGAGCTGAGCATCTGTAAAGACCTGCATCTGTGTTAACAGCTTGCCAAGGAAACCGGTGCCTGTACATTAATCTGAATTATCACAGTCAGTTTTCCTTTTGCAACCAGCTCAATCACAGCATCATGATCTCATTCTTGAACTGGAGGTGAACTGAGCACAGCATGCGGACAGCATTAGGAAACCTAGAGAAGAAGACAATAAAATTTACTGATACTAGACAATTCAGAAACAGAAAAGACCGTGGGACCTTACACAGCTTTCTTTTCACCTAGGTATTAACATCATAATCCTGCTTTCTTCAATTGAGTTCTCTTTTTTTTCAAACAAAAACCTCTGCATCTTTGGAGTGTCTCTGTTATGTAAATGTTTCCTGGAAATTAATGCTTATTTTCCTCTTTATGTGAGGGGTTCTTTTAAAAATGTGTCACTAATTTTCAAACTTGTGAGTAGCAGTTCATAAATCCTATCTTCCTAGTCGTGTGTGAATGGTGTGTTATGGTCAGCAAATATAATCCCTTGATGTGGGATAAGCATCATAACAGATTAAGAGAGAGCATTTTCAGAATCATCCAAAAGTTTTTGAGAAGACAGGAGACTATTTGACAATGCAAATACTGAAGATTTTAATTGTATTTTGGACTTGTTTTCTTTCTTTTTAACCTGCTAAAACTCAGTGATTGGTCCTGAGCTATATCCCAAATGGAGGGATTTTATTCTTCCAGGATGAATATGTAGTTGTCTACTCCTTTCTTTCTGAGTAAAAGTGGTAAGCTGGCTATCCCCAAAGTAGCAACTGGATTTGTTGGAAAGCTACGTTGCATGGCCGAGCTTAGGTGCTAAAGGCCCATTGGGAAAAGTAACAGATCCCAGATGATTTCTCAGTGCAGGGTAGAAATATTTATTCCCACTTTCAGAAATGCTGGGGAATTTTTGTCTTTCTGTTTGCATGGATGTTCAGGTCTTCTATTCTTTCCCTAGGCAGACACCTGGAAAAGCTGGAGAAGTAGGCCCATGGAAATCTCATGAGGTTCAAGTGCAAGTGCAGGGTGCTGCACTTGGCTCTGGGGCAGTCCCTGTTATCAACATAGGCTGGGATGAACAGATGTAGAACAGCCCTGCCCAGAAGGGCTTGGGTGTGCTGGTGGGTGAGAAGTTGGATATGAGTCAGCAGTGTGCACTTTCAGAAAGCCAAACCTGTCCTGGGCTGCATCCAAAGCAGCAGGGAGAGGGTGGAGATTCTGCCCCTCTGCTCTGCCCTGGTGAGACTCCACCTGCAGTGCTGCATCCAGCCCTGGGGTCCCTGCACAGGAAGGACATGGAACTGTTGGAACGAGTCCAGGGGAGGGCCACCAGTGTGATTAGAGGGATGGAGCACCTCTCCCATGAGGAAAGGCTGAGAGAATTGGGATTGTTTAGCCTGGGAAAGGAGAGGCTTTGTGGTGACTTGAAGCTTTCCGGTACCTGAAGGGAGCCTACAAGAAAGATGGAGAGAGACAACTTATAAGGGCATGTAGAGATAGGACAGGGGGGAATTGATTCAAACTGAAAGAGAGTAGGTTTAAATAAGATATTAGGAAAAAATTCTTTACTCGGAGGTGGTGAGACAGTGGAACAGGTCTTCCAAAGAAATTGTGGATGCCATATCCTTGGAGGTGTTTGAGGGCAGGCTGGATGGAGCTCTGAGAAACTTATCTAATGAAAGGTGTCCCTGCCCTAGCCCAGTGACTAGATGATCTTTAAGGTCTATTGCAACTCAGAACATTCTATGATTCTATGACACTCAGCAGAAAGGTTTTCAGCATCACATCTGTAGCCACTATGGAGTACCCAATCCCAAAATGTGCTGGGAAGGCTTGAGAAGTATGTTCCCTTCATCTCAGAGCTGTTGGGTAACTCTTGGCTGCATATGTACATGTTTTTGCTTTGCTTTTGATTTTTTCAGTATCCTGCACTATTGTGCCATCTGACCTCCTCCTACAGGGGTGAGTCAGCTTCTCAGCAGCATCTGCAGTTTTGAACTGTTTGGGTTAGTGGCAGATATTTTCTGCTGAGATAAGCCAAGGGACTTTGTTAAGCATGGAAATGTACTTGCAAAAAAGTACTTGCAAGCTGAGCTCATAGCACAGGTGGTTGGGATTTTGCAGAGATTTGGAGCTGGATTTTTAAGGGCACTTGGCATACCTCATGCCTAGAGATATTCCAAATCAACTTGAAGTAACAGAAACAGGCCATTTGTTTTACCTAACTTTGGCTGTCTAATCAGCTGGCTGACTGGACTTTTTCTGCAGAGACACATGAGGACTTAAAAACAACGCTTGCTTGTCTCAAACACTGTTGAGGCCACAGAAGGATTTTGCCATGAGATAAGCACAGAAGGGAGTGACGGCATGGTGCTGATTCCAGGCCTGGCAGAGGTGAGGCCTGGTTAGCACAACCTGGGTACCGCAGCCAGACAAACATTCCCACTGTGGCAAAATTTGTAAAGAAGCAACTGCTCATATGCACATCACTGGTCAAACAAAGATCAACCCAAGTTATGGGACAGGTGACTTCTGTGACTACCGCTAACTACTGAACTGTCCTCCCATCTCCCACCCCTTCAAATATGCCTCTGTGGATACCTGGAATTTTGACTGTAAGATAAGATACCACAGATAACATAAAGGTTATACAATTGTCTGAGTGTTATCTCAGACCTAGGGAGGGGATAACAAAACTCAGGGAGAAGAATGCATCACTGATAATGGGCACAAGGAATGCAGAATTTATGGGCCACAAGGAAAGTCAATTCAGNCATGATCACCAACATCTACCCAAGAAACCCACCAACTCAAAAGAAGAAAAAGACTGAACATGCAAACTGATTAGTATTAGAGTCAAGGAAATAATTTAACCAATAGCGTGAGAAAACTGTGTAGGCGATGAGCATTAATTTCTTTGTTTGCTAAAATGTATAAGTAGTGAAAAGTTTTGAACAACCTTGGAGTGCCCCACCATTGAGAAGCACAGAGTGAAGAAGAACCCATGGAATGCTGCTGGATCCACATATGGTGACTATCTTCTGCTTAATCTGTCTCTCCCTCTCTATCTCCTCTCTTTTCTATTTCTTTCTCTCTACCTCCCATTCATGATTAACTTAAATCCATACTATTGGCCTATGGCCTACTTGGGCCTATGGTCCTCTTTGCAACTTATTTCAGGCAGAGGCATCTCTCGATAACTGTACCTTAACAAGAGACAAGAACTTCCAGATTTCCTCCCAAGCAAAAATAGCTGCTTAAGATAAAAGGATTAGACTGGTCTCTCACATCCCACTGGATGATGAAAGTAAGAGAAAGTTAATTTGCAAAAACCCCACTTGTATTATTACTATCAAGACAAAACCATAGAATTATGGAATTGTGCCATTTGGAGATTATGGGAGGGCTAAACTTGTTGAAATACATTTTCTGCCAGACTTTTTTTGTGGGTATTGACTCTGGCTTCCTGTCCTACTTCTAATGTTTGTCAACCAAAATGCTTACTGCCATGCCTCATATCAATGAGTACTTGTAGCTGAAGGATAATGCAAACACCTGTAAGTTCAAATGTTATGGTTTTTATGGGTTGGACTCAAAAAACTGTATCAGACATAAACCATACGCTTTTTTTTTAAAGCTAGCATATATTCAAGTTATGTTTTGTGAAAACTCATTTTTTTCTTGTATTTCACAATGACATATTATATCAAACTTTATTTGTTTTTAGGTGATTGAACCAGCAAATAAAGCATGAATGCTTTGCAGAGATCTGTAATCCAGTTATAGACTACTTTTTTGAACAACTTACAGTAGCTTTGCAGGATAATAACTATTTTTAATGTGTTTATGGAGGTCTCACTAACCTGAAAAAATCCCTTACATTTATTTCAAATATGGGCAAATTTTGTAAGTACTACATCTGTACTGGTAAATATCGTTGGAAATCTTTCTGCCCATGATTCTGGCCCATGGTGAGTTATGGTATCTAAAACTGCTCCTGGGGATGATATGGGAGCTTATGAGGGACATCTCTGATTCCCAGCAGGCAGATTGGATAAGAAGGCCACCTTGTTACAGTGAATAGTAGGGTTTGGGCTTAAACATGGTTTCCTGGGCTGTGTGATGCAGGCTGACCACAGTGCAAATGAGTGCACCAGGGAGTATCTGATTTACTGATGAACCTGTGGCTTCACAGCAGTAAGTAGTTAACAGAAGCCAGAAAACAGAGAAGGAGAACCTCCCTAAACTGATATTCATTCTTGTAAGAACACAGACAAATACACAGATGAATCTAGTGACAAGTCACAGTGATTGTAACCAGGCTTCCAACTCATTCTATGGTCATAGGTGGGGTTTATTTGTTCTTTTTTACTGCTATGTCCTGTTACAGATGACAAAATGCAAAGAGACATTTTAGAAACCTAGATCCCAAGCTGCACTACATGAAAACTTCTAATGGTGACTGCCTTGGACTCGAAAAGCCCCTTCTTTCTGGGGGATTTCTTTCATGTTTTTCAGTTTCAGTGGTTTTGTGAGGGAACATTGTTCAAGTCTGTCTAAATGCACTTTGGCTGTGATTCCTTTTTCTCTTGCATTCATATGGAATATTCTTTACACTGTTTAATCTTGGCCCAGTAGTTTCAATATATATTTCATTTTGTTTTAATTTTCACCTCATTTGAAATTTTCCAGTGTCTTCAGTTAAACTCCTCATGGCTGGCAGACTTAACAAATGACCTCATTCTTGTGCCAGGCAAACAGGGTCTCTCACCAGCCCACCCAGTCTAAGTAATGATTTCCACTTTCAGACAACAAATTGACCTCTTTAGCTTGCTACTGTACATACCCTTCAAGAGCAGCTATTGAGCTAAACATGTTCTTCTTACTTCTAAATGGCTTTAATATAGGGGGCAAAGGTGATTAAAACATTTTGTAGAATTAAGCAACCGTCCCCATATTTCCATATAGGTAGGTAGGTGAAAAGTACTTTTAAATTAACAGGCATGTTATTGTTCATTGCAGAAACAAAAACTGTGTGGGTTAGCGGGGAGCAGGAAGGAAGGAGTGAGATGGTGACTGCATTAAAAATTCTCCTGCTTGGAGCAACTTCTGTCTCTGGGTATTTCCCACGCCTGTGTCCTCTGAGCCCGGAGCATCTCTCCTCTGTTAACTTGCCACAGTCATTTTCGCTCTGCTTACATAATGGTTTATGGTTACACCATGAATCTGCTCTGTCCAAAATATGATACAACAAGAAATATACCATATCTCTGTGGTGGATGGTATATTCTGAATTTGTTCAGGCAGGAGGTATGACATTTTCAGTTTGAATACTGGTTTAATACCAAAGATCTTCCATCTTGAGCACAACCTGTAAAATCCATGACTTTATTGTGAGATGAAATACTATACATTCAAGTGGGAATATGTCCTCTAGTAGGAAAAGAAAGTAAAAGGAAATCTTGTTTTGTTGTTAATTAGAATTAAAATGGTAAATAGCTCTTTGTCCTACTTTGAAAACTCTGTTTTGAAAATGCAACCTCTGACTCATGACTGGTGCACACAGATTTTTTTCTTTCTTTAGAGAAGGCTTATTTTTAACGTTTTAGAAGTCTATCACAACATGGGAGTTGTTTTGAGCACTGTGGTGCTGGTGTTTTTCTTACTTCTGTTTGAATGAAATCAGAAGAAAGGCCTTGGGTTCTTGGGTACAAGTTGGGTTTGAAACTGAAGGGCAAAAGCATATATTAGGTATTTGATCTTTTACATGTGTCTTCCAATCACCTTTTTCATTTATTTGTTTCAAAGTCATGCATTTTTTTTTCTTGGAAAGTTTGCTGAGCCAATTGCATGGCTTTCACAGCGATGGGCATTTGCTTCCCAATTAGTCCCACTGAGCCAGCAGGACGATTTGCCTGAGAGCCCTCATCACCATGAAAAAACCCCAACCACCCAACACAAAACAATGAGATCACAATCTGGCCCTTTGCAATTAGCTCAACACTGTCAGGGTTTCACTTTCCTGCTTAAATCCTATAATGACGAGCCATCAGAAGAGGAGGTAAATAAAGCTGTCATGCATATTGACAGTAATACAATATCACTGCTCATTTTTTCTCCCAAAGTTAAAATTACAGAATTACTGTGCCATATGATGTTCTCCTCTCTCCAGCAAAACATATACCAGCTGCAGTCTTTTAAAGTCTCCTATCATTTTGTTAGCACAACTGCCTACGTGAGCAAAAAAACACGGAAACTGCATCCTACCACAGTTGACAAGATTTTTTATTTTCATGATTACTTCTCTGCCTTTTTTTATTTTGCCTGCAGGCAAAGGTTGGCATACATGTCAAGAGAACATTCTCCAGCTGGGGCCTGCAGTATAGAGAATTGTATACTCCAGAGGGCTCATGGGACCTTAGGCAGATTATTATGGTAATATTGGAGACTGCTGTCCTTTCCCTCCCACAGCTGGGCCGCCTCTCTCATTGTAAGTATTGAAGCAATATGTTTTGCAAATTATACATTGGGAACAACAGGGACCTGGGAAAGTGAGGGAGAAAGAGAAACATGGCAAAATGTTGCTTTTAATATGATATTTTTCTTGTTCATCAAGCAAAAATAAATTAGAGCTTTAATTTTTTTTAATTAAATGAGGATCATATATTGGGAAAAACCAGCTATAATAGTAAAAAGTTAATATTGATTTTATTGAGTGAGAGTTTTAAGAAAATATTGTTTATTATAGAGAAATTTCACACAGTAATCTGATACAAGAGAACTGGAGTAAGATTACATAATAGCTTTTATTACAGATTTCAGAAATTCTTTTGAGTCCAATGAAGCTGGATTAACAAAAACTGCACAAAAAAAATATCATTTTAATTAGTGCTAATGTGATCTCGTCATGGTCCAGCTGTTTCACACAGGATGAAATCTGTGTTGCTTTATTAGCAATTCACCCTCCAAAATAATGTCACTTCTGATTTTTAACATTTCTTATTGATGTATATTTTAATAAAATAGCCAAATGATTTGCTGATTACTGTCATAAGGCAACTGAGGGTTCTTGACTTGCTTGTTTTTAAATAAAAAAAGTTTAAAACATCACTGGTAGATAAAGAAATATTCCATTTTTTGACCTTTTTCAGAAACATTACTATAAAATCAGATTAAAGTTTTTATTGTAGCATTTTAAAGATGATTTTGTATTTATAAAACTAATAAGAAAAGTAAATATCGCTAACTTGATAACAAGTTGAAATTACATGGGCCAGATGCTTTTCCTTAAAGAATTGGTTTTCTCTCTTTTTTAGTTAAGTATGGGCTTCAAATCACTCTTTAACCCATATTCCACATTCTGTTAACCAATAGTAACTTTAAATCTCTATTCATTTTTGACAGGACTATTTCACGACTCAATTCCTTTTGGAGGTAACTTCAATTTTAATCTAAATAATTTTCAAGTTACTGAAACTTACTGCTTTGTTTATATATGAAGCTGTAGTATATTGCCTTATATACCTGCCTGAATTCTACATTAAAAATAATAAAATGTAGAAAACCTCAATACTCACAGCTCAATTTTGTTCTCTGTTATTTTTATATGCTTTATTACAGTGGAGACCTCTTGCATATACCATTGTAGAAAAAGTCATTTATATTTTTAATAACTTTATTCATTTTCCCTATGTTACTTAAAATATTTCTTTATGCACTGTTGATGATAATATATTTATCAGCTCTCTAATTTACCTTAGACTTTGCTAATGTGTATGAGGATTATTATTATATACAGTTCTTGTCTTTTTTCTTAAACATTGTACAGTTTCTTTTCTTATTTTTAGATAGTGATTTTATATTAAACACTTTGCATGTGGAAACAGTTTGCAATCTGGTGGCAATTGTTGTAAATTAAAGTCAGATTAATCTATACCAGTGGTGGATTTTAATTATAATTTTCAATTATTATAATAATAGAAGAGGTTACTAAAGAAAGCAGCACGAGGACTGCGTTGCACTGTATTGGTTGCTTGCATTGTGGAGTCTTAAAAAGCCCCTGATGACACCATGACAGCATTTCTCTTGCTCTCCTCTTTGCTCTCCTCTTTGCTGTAGTCTAAAACAGTGCTACCAAAGCCACCCTTTGCAAAGAGGGAAAAGCCTCCAAATAACAAGGAGTTGGTTCTATGTGTCTCTGGGAACCAGACACTTGCTACTCCTGAGCTTATACAAAGACTTGTATTTTACAACATTTGATGCAAGATTGTGTGCAGCAAGATGAGGTGAAAAGCAAATTGTAAGGGTAAAGGATGTTGTTTTGCAGGATAGAGAACTCAGTGCAGTGATGCATTTTCTCTTTGGTTCTTTTGAAAGTCAGAGGACTCCCAAACCTGAGCTACCTTCCACATTTCTTTCTTCTTCCTACCCTGCATTCCTCCTTCCAGGTAGCATATATTGACTCCCCCTTTTCTGGATTATGGTAACTCAGTGCTCGAGGAATATTGCTCCTGAAAATTGCAGCCTTCTCTTTTTTCCTCATTATCTTTGTGTTGGGTAGTTTTGCCCAATATACTTGAGGTTTCTCAGCTGTTTTCAACATCAGTTCTTGCTTTCAGCATTGTTAATCATAGACTGCATTTTGCAGCCCAGTGTACACAGTTTGCCTCACACCTTCCTATCAGAGAATTTTCCTTCATTTATCATACGTGACCAAAGTGTGGCGTTTAAAAAGACAATCCAAACTATCTATTTTGTCTATGATGAAAAATCCCAGTGGAATGAAGAATTGCAGAAATTCTGCTTTTCTCCATTGGAACTAGTATCTAAGGCTAAATCTCCACTGCCAGTGCACACTTGTTAGATAGAATACAAGGGACTTTGATATTGTCAAGCGTTGCTGTAAAAAGGCAAAACAGAAATAATTACTTTAAGGATAATATTAAACTGTGTTGTGGAGTGAAGGAAATTCTGCATATTCCAGCAGATCCCATGATTTAAATATATTGAAAAATTAATTGATGTGTAACTCTTTCTTTTGTCAAAGGGTCAAGACTTAACCAATATAAAATGAGAAATCCCTCTACATAATATCAAAGTCCTGATTTGTATTTTCATCCAGGATTTAAGTAGTGAAATCCTAAATCTCTTCAGGTGAACTGGATTTTTCTTTCATGTATTTGCCTGAAAGACAAGACTTAGTGAATCCTCTGGGGACGTTCACTAGGCAGTGATGGATACACATGCTTTTCTGCTCGTGATTGTCCAGTGCATGTTCAGTATTTGTTGCAACTACCTTCTCCCTTGAATCTTCCTGTCTTCATCAGCAACCAGGCCATGGCCAGTGAGGTGTGATAGGGAAGACTCATCATAATACACAGGTTTTGGTGGGGAATACATGAATGTTTTTTACTGTGATATTTTTATTCTTATACAGCTGACTAACCCCAAATCAACTCTGTGTCTCCAGACTTCGAATCTCTTATGAGATTAGAGTTATCTAACCTGTCAGCATGTGAGAAGCTGGAGGTACACAAAAGCTCTGACAGAAGATGTTGAGAGGTCATCATCATCATCAAAATGTGAAGGGACACTGTCTCTAACTCTTGTGATCTCTTTTGTATTGCATTCATCATTTCATTATGAACACACAGAACACACAGGAGAAATGGACAGTTAGGGCAGAATCATTTGTTCTGGAACAGAATTGTCTTTCCTGTCCATGTCAGCTTTGTGATAAATTTATTTTTATTCCCAAATTCTCTTCCACTCAAGGAAAGACAATGGAGTACTTGAAAACTTCTCCCCCACAGACAGTTTTTATTAGGACGTTTGTAAGCTTCTGCAGTAAGGAACTCTCTCTGCTGTCACGTGCACTTTTCCTCTGAAATCTGCTTCTTTAGTCCTCATACTTTGTGAAGGCCATTCCAAGAAAACTTTGGTTGCTTTTGTTTGATAAGATTCACAGCCTTACTAATTTAGAATAATGATATTTGATGGGAGTTGCTCTTTCTTGTATTTGAAGGCAAGTTATTGGGCTCATCCAAAGTGTGTTATGTGGTTAAATTTATTAGCAGAATTTCTTATATACATAGGATTTTGTGATGAAATTTCCAGCTACTGTTACATTCATTTTTTTTCTCAGAAAAAAAGGGTGAGTAGAGTTCATCTCACCTGATTTCAGGGGGAAAAAAACCAACATGGAAATCTTATTCAGAGTTTCAAGAAATCTTAATTTAGAAAAAGAGAAGACCAAAAAACAACTTGAACCCTTTTAATGGGTGTTGCTTCTGGCAGAATGAGGCTTCAATTTTATTGACTTCTAGTTCCCAGTAAAAGGGTTGATTATATTTCTGCTTCTTTGTGCTGGTTACTTCATTAATTGTATTTAAAATGTAGATAGGAAAGCTGTTGTTACCCTTTTATGTTTTGAAAGTGGGAACTAGTAGCCTATCTTCTTCAAGCAATACTCTGTATTAAGGATTTCATCAACAAATATGAAGACCTACTAAATTAAACATGAAAATGCTGCTGTAGGTAATTTGCTTAAATTTTTTTTGTGTATAGATTGGAGCATCCACTGGAATATATATGAGGGATTTTCAGTATAGTAAAAGTCTGGAAACTGCTGTTGTAGAAAACCGCATTCTCTAGATATTAATCTTTAAACTAGAGACAGGCCCATCTGTGTGCACCACTAAATTGGAATTGGGAAATATAACTCAAGGGTAAGCCTCATGATACTCCTCCAAAGTGTAAATTTCACTTGTGTTCACATTGTGAAAACAACATTTTGAACATTAAAGGAAAAAAGTGCTTTGTTCTATTGAAAGTCCAAAACTTCACAGGTACTAAACAAAACAGAAGTCAAAATACTGAAATTTTTAAGCTTTGTAACTTTAACATTCCATCTGTAGTATTTTAAATAATATTTATGATGAAATACATGATAATTCTAATACATTTGTCTTTATGAAGATACTTAAAATTACATATGTAGATAAATATTCACTTAATATAGTGAGGCATTTTAATCACTTCAAACAAATCTTGCATTCCTGGAAAAAGGAAATATAATTTTTCGGAGACAGTTCACCTCAGTCACTTTTGACATCTACTTTAGTAAGAAATGAATATCATCTGAATGTGCTTGTATTTCTCCACTGATAATAGACCAAAGCCTGGAAAAGCATCTTAGACTAAACAATGTTTTAGGTGAGATTCTAGTCTGTTGCTATGGGCTCAAGTTGGTCGTCTATATATAGGTGCCTTCGACCCTTGTAAGTGCCCTAAAGTATCTCAAACCTGTACATGGGGCTGGCAAATATGACACAGGAATTGTGGGACACTGGTGACCCTCTGCAGTAGCAGCAGAAGTGCAGGTAGAGTGCCTTGGGGCATCTCAAATGTCTTCAGGTGCCTGTGGAGGGTAACAGAACCAAACTAAAGGGGTCATCTCAATTTTAGTAATGTAAATTGGTGATTTGCCATTCCCTGAAGTCCTGAACAAATGGTACTTTCTGAAATTTTGAGAGCACCAGTGCTGTTGCTCACTAGTTCTTCAAGTTACTCTTTCCTAGCATGCGATAAACCAGATTATATATTTGAGATCCCTATAAGTAATTCAAAATGTGTAAGTGCCACCCCATATTCCCTATCATCCCGAGCTTGTGCCAGCAGCAGTGGCTCCAAGGTTTGCATGCAATCTTATGGGCAATGTCTCTTACCTGACAATTGGCAACCCAACCAACACAGCAGTGTGGTATAACAACATTACAAAACCTCTATAGGGCTATGAAGCATGCATAAGCACTTGTTTAGAACCAAAAATCTATCCAAGAACAGATCTTGTTAAAGTTTCTTACATGGTCTTAAACATAATTTTACTGATGCTGGATCTGAGTTAATGATCCTTCATAAGAAGCGCTGAGCATTAACTTGCTCTGGAAAAATCTGAACCTGCTTTGTATCAGTCTGTCTTGTAATTGCAGAAGAAAGTGAATTCTTGTTTCCTGCTTCTGAGGTTTGGTGGTCTTGGAGGCAAGCTGGGAAGCAACTTTCACAGTACATGTGCCAGCAATATTCCAGAAATCACAAACAGAGACATAAAGCGTTAATCATGGATAATGAGTGAATCTTCATGCTCTGTGGAGTCAAGTTCTTTCCATTGCTAACTAGCAGATTGTTTTGCAAGACCTTATGTTTGGTGAGTGTCAGAAATAGTGGACGGTTTCAGCTGTGCTCGCCTGTCCTTACTGTGAGGGTGTATTTAAACATCTCTGTGTTTAAATTTGCAGCTTTAATGTTACATTCATGTTGCATTTCATTATGGATGCAGCAATGACTGAGGAAACAGAAACAAAACTGTGAAGAGGCCCTGCTTCTTGGTAGCAGCCTAGGAATTAAGATGACAGCATTAATTATTTATGCTGTAAAACATCTTCATTGGCAGGTGGTGTGAGGAAAGGAGGGAGGTCAAAAAACACATCGTCTTATATTCTTATGGTGAAAAAGCAGAAGAAACAAGAAGCAAGCAGTTAACCATTGCATGTATTTGAAATCAAGGAATAAAGTTGCAAATTGATTACTGCAGTTTGCTTGTCTCATGCATAAGAAAGTACTGTGATCCTAAATCTAAAATGGTTGTGTTTGAGGACATCTTTTAAGACAATATAAAAAATAAAAAGGCCTAATAAGGACCTCCAGGAAACAACTTAGTATTTAATAGATAGAAAACACAGGACGCCACTGGAGGTGGCTGGACTTCCACAGATTGCTTTCGTCCTTTGAACACTGACTGTTGTAATCTTTCAAGTGAGATGGAACAGTGCCATGAAGATGGAGTCTTCAAACTGTCCTGTGAAAAAATGGTGAAAATACATGCAGATAATATACTCCTTCTGTTATTACATCTTTTGTTTCTTTGTTTGGAAAAGAGCCTCTGCTTTGTATGACTTAAAAATAAGACAGTGAAAAGATATTTTTGAGATATTTGGATATATCCTTGGTAGATAAATTGATAGAAAATGTCATATAGATAAAGACAATAAAAATGTAGGCTGTCAATGCTAATGCAAACAGTGCATTTCAGGGGAAGAATTATAATGTTATAAATTGTTTGGGAATAACATCTAACTTAAGGAATAACCATGAAGAATAGAAATACTTCAGAATACTATTATTTGCTCTTTGTATCAGAATAGTGTCTAGTGGTTCCAACTGGAAGACACCATATCATACCAGATGTTGAATAATACAGACAAAAGATAATCTCATCCCAGAAAACTTAGTTTTCAAGCAGGCAGGCTAGAAATTGGTGGGAAGACAGGCTGCAGCTTCTCTGGGGTCACGCAGCGGCAATTCCTTCATTGCAGGTCTAGTCAAGCATTCATAAAATCACATTGTCAACCAGTTGAGCATATCTGAGTTGCCCAGTCCCAGCATTGTGCAGTGATCTCGAGACGGCTTTTGACCTGAAAAAGTGCTATTCTTTTCTTTAATGACAGAGGAGCTGGCTGTTGAATTATTTAGTAATTTTTATAGAGTCATAGAATGTCTTGGGTTGAAAAGGACATTTAAGGATCATCTAGTCCAAACTCCTGGTCACTCTCATCCTTGTCCCCTGGCAGGCATCTTTAACTCAAGTTGCTCAAAGCCCCATTCAACCTGGCCTTGAACACTTCCAATGCTAGGCCATGTGCAACCTTTTCTGGCCAATCTGTTCCAGAGTCTCACCAATATCATTCTAAAAATTTTCTTCTGCTTCTTTCAATTTAAAACTATCGTTGCTTGTCCTGTTACAACAGACTTTGGTAAAAAGTCTTTTTCTATCTTTTATAAGCCCCTTTTAGTTTTGAAAGACCCTAATTAAGGTCTTCCAGAGCCTTCTCTTCTCCAGGATGAACAACTCCAGCTGTCTCAGGTTGTCTTCATAGGAGAGGTGCTCCAGTCCTTTGATTTTTTTTTGTGTCTCTGGCCCTTTTCCAGACCTGCTCAAATGTCTTTCTTGTGCTGGAAACCCCGAGGCTGAATGCAACTCTCTCTGTGAGGTCTCACAAGGGTGGACAAGAAGGGCAGAATCACCTCCCTTGACCCACTGGCTGCACTGCTTCTGAAGCATCCCAGGATACAGCTGCCTTTCTGGGCTGCAAGTGCACATTGGTGGCTCCTGTCAAGCTTCTGCCTCTCCAGAGAGTGATCCAAGCTAGGATCTAGATCCAGTACTCTAAGCCAGGTCTTTGTGTTAGGTGTCCACAGTAAGGTGCTGGCAGCTGTGTTTTTTCTGAGAATACACCAGAAGCTGCCTTCAGTGTCAGGCAGAGCCAGTTCAGCTGGCTCTAAGGGAGAGTTGTTGCTGGCCAAAGCTGAGCTGACCAGTTGATGGTGCCACTGTGATAACACATTTAAGAAAGGGTTAAAAAATGCTGCAGAACAGCAACTGTGAGAGAGGAGTGAGAAAGTGTGAAACAACTCTGCAGACACCAAGGTCACTGAAGGATTAGGGGAAGGACGTGCTCCATGGTGGGGCAGGTATCCACTGCTGCCCATAGGGAAAGCCATGGTGGACCAGATACCAAACCGCAATGTGTAAAGACCCTGGGCCAGAGCAATCTCTTGGCAGGAACTGCACCTCATGGAGAGGAGCTCAGACAGCAGCAGGTTTTGTGGTGGGACCTATGCCCTGTTGGGGAGACCCAAAGTGGAGCAGCATGTTCTTGAAGTACTGCACCTCATGGAAAGGTCTCAGACTGGGGCAGTCCTTAAGTACTGCAGCCTAAAGGAAGGACCCAAGCTGGAACAGAGGAACAGAGAGAGGGAGGGGCAGGAAAGAGAAGCTGTTATGCACTGAGCACAACCCCCCTTCCCATCACCCTGTACTACTGGAGTGGGTGGAGTGGAGCAGTTGAGAATTAAGGTGTAAACTTAAGCCTTGGAAGAAGGGGAAGGAGCAGGGTGGTTTTTTTTTACTCTCTCAACTCAATTTTTATTTTAATTTTCCCTAATTGAGTCTGTAATGCCCATTATGGTGATTTGTAAGTGATCTCCCTGTCTTTATCTCAATCCATGAAGTTCTCATCCTGTTTTGTCACCCATTTTGTTGAGGAGGGGTATGGAGAGAGCCTGAGTAGATGCTTCCCAACTGACCAAGGTAACCTTACTACAGTGTTGAAGACACCAGTGCAGTTAGAACAGGAAATCAAATTCCCTTTTAATGATGCCCATCTCTCCATCGTCTATAGTACTCAGGTGGTATGTAAAATCCAGTTTTATGAGGTGTTTCTAATTTATTAATGAGCTCACCTGAAACATGAAAAATAGCTAAATAAATTTCTTTGAAAAATATTTTGAATACTCTTCCCCTTTGTGTACAATTGAAAATATACCTGTTCATGTACATGTATGTCTGAATTTAACCTATGTCCTTATCAATGTCAGCTATGAATGTGCATTCTCTTCTGCAGACAGACCTATAAAGAAGTCTTCTACGTTCACATAGAAGTTAACAGTCATGCAGAGTTAACTAGAAGAAGTGAAGCATTTTCTTGTTTAAAGAAAAGCTGAGCTCATGAAGTTTCTGGGCATTGCTTACTCAGGCTTGAGTTATATTGACCTCTTCTCCATTTGAATAGGCTTCCATTCCATAGAAACAACTACTGGTACCATCAAACTGTACAGTTTACAGATTCTGAAGCAACCTATAAGTGCTGTGTTTTCTAAGACGTGGCCTTACTTAATTTCAATGTTTTTCCAGTTGTACTGTTTGTGCACAATTACCTATACAGAGGACATTTCAAAATCATTTGTCCATAGCATAAGCCAGTTTCTTACTGGCAAAGTAATGAATAACTTTTTCATTTTATCATCTTGGTAAAAAATGGTATCATATTGTCTCATTTTGCAAATGAAAATTAATGGCCCATTAGTCACAGTCAGTCTTATAGTCTCACACTGCCTATCTTTAGAGATGAGTGAGCTCTAAGGAGAAAAGTTTTATCTCTTATTCACTCCCCTGGGAGCTGGGAGGCCATTTTTTGCCTTTCTGTGGCAGGGGATGCTCCAATAGTTCCAGTTGTGCTTCCCTTCCATTCCGGTGATGTTGTGCAGATTGAGGTGTTTGCACTTTTAGTTTTAGCTGGTCAAAAACATCTTCACCAGTAAACTGAGCAGGGCAAAATTACAGGTTCCAACACTGGCAAACACTGAGCCCTGCAATTAGTCATTGATTAATGCATGTAATTTTGAAGCTGTGCAGACTAGCCCTCTACAAACTAGCACTTTGCCAGATGATGACTGAGTGTTGTTCAGGAGACAGACTTAGGAATGGTTACTAGTAGGTGCTTTGGAAGGAAGAAAAAGGTGAGTTTTGGAATACAGGTACCCACTCTGCTCTACCATTTCAATTATGGCCTTGATTTTCTAGTGTAAATATAACCTTAGCCAATTCTACTCTCCAGTGCTAGATTGAGGTTGTCAGTTGCTGTATTCCAACCCTTCTGATCCCTGCCTCGAAAAGGGAAGATAGACAACATTGTATCAGTCTTCTTGGAAATTATGTAATCCAATTATAGCGAGTGATTGACTGTCCATCTAAAATATTTTGAATGAAGGGTGCTAAGAAAATTTTGTCAAAGAAAGGATAAAACCAAGGAAATAGAAGAGACTCCAAAACACAGAGTAGTCAGTAAATTCAATAATTTTACAAGCCTGAGTTGCCCTACCATCCAAGTCAGCATGCAAAGGAAATTCATCATTCAACAGGTATTTGAGATGATTGCTGTTTTGTACAAACAAAGAGGATTGAATTACCTACCTTAGGACAGTTTTTTACAACAATTGGAAACTTTATCTACATCCTGACAATCACATGCTAGGGATGAGCCCAGGCCTTATGAAGATGTATGATACCTTTAAAGAGCAGGATTATGTATTCAAACAAAGGTATATCTCTTTTGCCTTCTGTGCGCAGTCTAAATATTTTAGAGTTTTCTATCACAAACCAATTTTTTCCTCCTAAAGGAGATGACAATTATAGGTGAGACCTTTTATTTTTACCTCCTGTGCCTAATGAAATATATGTCATAGAATGTTAAGAGATTCACACTGCCATATTTTGTAGACCTGCAATTCATATTAGCTACATTTTATTACCTGGAATAAGAAAGTCACATCTGCAAAAAACATGTATGACTAGGTCAATAAAGCATGGAAAATTAATTTAAATCCCTTAACTATGTCAATTTTCTCTACAAAGGAAGTGTGGAAGATCAAACTGCTAGACAATTTTGTATTTTGTGTGTCAGTTGCCTGTCTAAATAACAAGACAGAGTCAGGTAGAATAACTGTATTTCAGAAATCATGAAGAGAAATAAAAAGAAATGAGTGTTGAAGCGTAGTAGAAAGACTGGAATTAGAGTTGGAGAAATTGAAGAGGACAGAATTTCTAACACAAATATATTGAAACAAGGGGGAAAAGGAGGAAAAATAATCACAAGATTCATAAGGTAAGTATAGTAGAAGCAAGAAAATAACCATTTACTTAATGATAATAACCAAATCAGTAAATAATTATTTTAATTGATTTGGGAGATGACTAATGCCATGGAATCATGGAATGATGTGGTTGAAATGGAGGGACATTAAAAAAAATCTAATTCTAAACCCTTGACGTGGGCAGGGACACTTTCCACTGGAGAAGTGACAGAATGGTTTTAGATTTGACACCAGAAAAAAAAGAGGAAAGTTCTGAGAGTAAGGAATGTTAGGTAAAAGAATTTAGAGGGATAGTCCTCAAGAAGGAAAAAAGAGGGATACATTAAAGAGATGTAATTTAAATGACACAGACCTGCTGAACTTGTGAAAGAGTCAAGATCCTTAAGTCAGAAATTATTCTGGGAAATGTAAGTCTCTATACATTGTAACTGCAATCTGTGTATGAAGCATGAAGCTGGCTAAGAAATCTAAACCTAGGGTGTTTTCTTCAGTCATTGTGGATGATGTAGCTGCTGTACCACTGGTACAGTTACCAGTTTCTATTCTTCAGTGCACTGCTAATCATTCCATGCTTGGTTGGCAGACTGAACGAACCAGCTGCCAAAGAGACATCTTTGCATTCCCTGTGCTTCCTGAGCAATGGTAGAGAGGGGAGTTTCTCCAGTGCAGGAGCTATTTAACCCAAGCACTTTCAGTTCTGCTAAACTTTGGATAAAACAAATTGAGAGCTAGGAATTAGAAGCTGAGGTTGTTAAATATGCTGGCAGTTGTGTTAAGAGCCATTTCCTCAGCTGGTTTTTAAAACATTTTTAAAGGAGGCATAAAAATGAGCTTGTTTTTACTGCCATCAGGTGTGCAAGAATGCAAATATAGGCTGTTCTCACCTGCAACCTAGCAAAGTCAGTGGCAAGATTCACTTCGCTCCCAGGGCGGCTTGGCCAAGGCTCATTGACTTACCTGGTGTGCTTTGTCTTTGTGTTATGTAGCCTGCCTTCTCCTCTGGAAATCCCACAGAAATAGATGGGCAAAGCAGAATATCCTAGTAAATGCCCACTGCATCCCATACATTCTGTATAATGAAAAGATGTGTTTCCCTTTTCATTCCCATGCTCTAGTACTCCATAGATGACTTGGGATTTAACAGCAAAAATGAGAATAGTGGGAAGGATGACCACACATTTGTGAAATTAATTTGTTCCAACAGTGCTGAAATTTTCTGGGTGACTCTGACAGAGTAATCAATACCTGAGAAAGAATGTGGTGCAGGTATAAGTTTGTAAACTTATGTAAACTTGGTATGTGTGAAACATCATACCAAGCCCAGGACTGGTAACTGCACTTCTTCCAGTGTAAGGTGTCCAACTTTGGAGAGTGTCGTGTGTTCCTAACCTTCCTAAAGCTCAGGGTGGTGGCATCCCTTAAATTTGATGCTATGTTTGCATGTATTTTACTGTATCAGCTGTGTCAGTCCTAAGATAGCTGAATCTTTCCTAAATAACATAAGAGAGCAGCAATATTAGTGTAGGTGAGGCATCTCTCTTGCATGTTTCCAGTGACGCACCATTAAAAGCTTGATAAATTAGAAGCTTTTGTGAAATAATCATAAAAAACCTAATGCCTATATATTTATTAAAAGATCTAAATATATTTAAACAGACTAGTTTTGTCAGAATAACATTTGACAAATCACACATACCCTCTAAACAATTCTATTCTAGATAGATGATGGAGAAAAAATAATTGTTTCTTTAAACTAAATAAATCTGTTCTTGTGCCAAAGCTTCAGAAGACAAATCTTTATTCAAATATGTAGTGAAATAATAAACCTGTTTAAGAGATAAATTTAATGGGGTTTTGGTGACTATATATTTTCAATAATTGTTTATATTTTTATTTTAGTAGCCGTTTTACAAAAGAAGTTTGTCTCTTAAAAAAATCTTGTTAATTCCAACAATGGGGTAAAGAATTACAGTAGCATTCCTTGTGGAACTGTTCTTCATATTTGTTTTTGTTTCAGAATCAAGAACAACACAGCATGAAATTATGCAGCAAGGACCATAAGCAGCAAAAGAGAGGGAAGAACTATTTAATTTGATGCAGGCATAAATTTCTAGAAGTAATGGTAAAAGTCATACCATTTGCTGACATTTGAAAAAAGAGAACCAGGGCTATCCTATTATGTTATCTCTGTACTGCATTGAACATAATAACAGCTTGATTAATAGTTGGCTCTTGTAGGCACAGTCACAATGCAATTAAGCATGAAACATCTTATTATTAACTTTCAAAAATAATTAGCCACCTTAGTCCCAGTTAGAAAAAATTACTTTAGTAGTTGGGCAGTAAAACATTAATTCTGTAACTTGTGTTCTCTGAACGACCACACATTCAGTGCATGAAAAATTATCAGTCTGTTAATTCTAGGTGTTCAGAATCCTATCTGGTTAGAGGTTTTATGGTGCCTAAAGTAGGTTGCTCTGGACTGAAAACTGCATTCCTTCAGAAACCTGGCTGGACACAGGGTAGAAGCATCATTCTTTGTTCCCTCTGCAGACAGTAGGAAAGAGTAGGAACCAACAGCAGCCAGGCTATTAAATCACAAACAGTGTACATCATCATTAAAAGGTAAGTATTAATATGTTCTTCCTGTATCTGATACAAAACTGAAATGTGCTAATCAAATGCATCTCAGTGTTTTCCACATCTTCTGCCCCAGTCATCAGTCACATCCTAACTTTTTCCTGGCCCTCATTTCTTCTGGTCTTTCTTTTGTAACTAGTATTCCAGAAGAATCCCTTCTGGCTGGTTTTCACATCACTGCCAGATTCAGTTCCAGGTAGGTTTTTCTTTCCTTGTTTCATTCACCCTTGCCACCCTTGCCTGCCATACCTAAAGAGTTTTTATTCATCCAATGCAGTACTGCAGCTGTGTGTGCTATCCCATTGTATCTGTATTTCAATAAGATTGTTACTCTACAACTGCACACACCTCTTCTTTCTCTATTGTTTTTTCCCCATGCTATGCACACTGTGTGCACATACTGCAGGAACACAGTTATACTGATTTCCCAGGAAAGGCATGAGAACTTCTCTCGTGATGCTGTCCTGTAGTCACTCCTGTATTTATGTACATGTGGATGAGGTGGTCACCCTAAAGCCCTGTTTTGATGACTGAAGTTTGTTCTGCTTACCCTTTGCTTGCCATCCCCGTTACTTGATTGTGATTTTTTTTTTCCTATTTATCATAATAATTTCATATTTTCTCCTTATTTGTCAATGAATCAAAAAGAATCATTCTAACAGCATCAGAAGAAAAAAGTAAAATACCAACCCTACAGTTGCCTATACGGCATTTTCTGGGAATGGTGGTTTGGTGACTCCCTTCCTCCTGTCTCCCTTTCCTCACTGTCGTCTTCCTTTCCTCCCATTTTGTGCCTTACCCACTTCCTTTTTTCTCTTCTTCTTTTAACATATTGGAACTTTTTTGTGTGAGTACTACAAACAGTATTTATCTGAGCAATATGCAGTCTGAGGTTTTTATTTTTTTGAATGTTTGTCCTGGGGCAGAAATTATCAAAATAATGCTTCTCTGGCTAGTATGGAAAGAGACTTGAGACAATCATGCTAATATGCATGGGGAAAACAACAGCACTAGGAACTGAAATAAGCAAGGGTTCAACAAACTTGCAGTTCTCCAAATATTTAATGCAGGAAGTTTCCTCAAAGTCAATCAGCACTCTATAGGCAAGGAAGCAAAAGACTGTTCCTTGAAATTACAAATGCACTTGATTAATGCCATTGATTTTTGATTTAAACTGATTCAGTAACTTGTGAGAAAAATGAATTGCTTCCTTGATGTTACTTTCATGCATAATGCTGTAGATAGCACGATATCTGAGTAATAGGCACCAGAAACAGATATCACTGATGGCATAATTATGCATTTACTGTAGTTTCAGATTTATCAGCCTATAAAATACATGGATTACTGCATGTTCTACAGTGTTAATGCAGTTAGGGCAATTTGATTTCATCTAAACATATTAAAATCAATGCTTAGTGTTTGGTTTAATTTTGAGCATAAATACTACCCAGGGTTCTCAAGATGTGGAAAGCAGTTTCTTAGTGAAATGCATATTTCATAGCATGTGTCACTTATCCATTATTTGGCTGCAAAGAGATATATCAATTGAGAAAGCTGGTAACAAACCACAAGTCACTCAATGAAGCATCAAATGATGGTAAATGAGAATTTTTTGCTGTCAATTCAAATTCAATCAAAAGCAGCTCACTTTATTATTTTGTGCAAAGTTGTGAAAGAGCATTTGGAATTTATTCTCTTTCCTATGACCTTTTGTGTTATTTTTTTCTTTTAAAATGTAAATTACTGTAAACGCAGCTTCCAGTTTCAGGAGTATTTAACTGAGTATACTGCTATTCTAGCTACATCAGAAGATTTTTTTTTTAATGCAAATGCTTAATATCTTCCATGATTATGCCTTTTAGAGTAAGTTCTATCTATTGTAGATCTTTCCTGCTCTGATTTTTGTTATTTCCACAACAACTATATTTTTCTCTCCCTGGTGTTTCTAATTACCCTTCTGGTAATCTCCATGCCTTTCTTCTATTTTTATAATTTTCAGCTCTTATGTGCCATTGACCAATCTTACCTTCCATCTTTTGTGTCACTATCAATGCAGGTACCTACCCATCTGCTTCTTGAAACAGTTGCAATGACATACATTTTTGCCTGCTCAAATATTGCCCATACATAGAGAGCATTTTATAAGTTCCTCATCTGTTATGTCCTTCTGGCTCAGGAATGTGTGATTTACATGAATCTTTTTTACATTATTTCACATCTATATATGCTGAGTATGGGCGGATTTCCACTGTCTATAATGTGAAGAAGCAAAGTGCATGATGTTCCTACTGTTACTACAGGCAGAGGTAACTCTGATCTCTAAAAAGAGTTGAAGCTTGGAGAAGAAACAAACAGTGGCAGTTAGAATGCAGATGTTTAGGATTAGGTCACATATTTATGATGTTTAACCCTTTATAAAATAATTGTTGTATAAAGAGGCTCTCCTTCAAAACGTTTTTCATTTCTAGAAGCCTTTGGTGACTATGGCTGTTGTGACTTGAAAATCACTGATCGTTTTTGGTATTAAAAGTACTTTAAACAAAAAGCATTTGAGTAGGTCAGAGCAAGTAGAACAGAACTACTGTATGTAGCAGTATATACTGCATATAGTTTAATATCTTATTTTGTAATGATTGGTTAAGCATTCATGAAGGTCTCTGTTTAGAGAGAGAAGAAATTTTATAGTTGTTTTGAAGCTTTGATGCAATTAATGTTCTCTAAATGAAGTTTAAAGTGATTAATGAAGAAATGGCAGTGGTAGGAGTTGCATGGGCAGAAGTACTGTAAGGAATTGATGACACCAATTCACCCACCGTTTCTCAAGTTTAAAATATGGAGAACCGGGAACTGTACAGGCCATGGTTTGAGTATTTTCTGAATGTACTATGGTTTTATGTCTGGAATATGTTGTGATATTCTTCAACTCCTTTCTGTTCACACAATAGTGGAGCAACCCAAGTTGGAGGGGGTGCTCCAGTCCCCACCCAACGCAGTTTAGCTACATCAGGCTGTTTGGGGCTGTGTTCAGGCAGTCTGAGTGAACTGTCTCAGCCTCCTCCTTGTATTGTCATCTCCAGGCCTTCAGCCATCTTGCTGGTCTCATTGCTGGATTTGGTCCAACATGTCAATATCTTTCTTTTACTGGGAAGTCCAGAGCTGAAGATTATTCCAGGTGCAGGCAGAGAGGTGTCTAATGGTGAGGAATAATCATGTCTTTTGACTTGCTGGCTCTAATTTTGTCAATACATCTCAGTATACATTTGGTCCACATCTCTGCAAGGGCATGGTGCTTAACAAATGTTCAACGTATTTTCTTCCAGAAACTAGGTTATCTTTTGCAAAGCTGCTTTCTATTGCAAGCACTCTATGCAGATCCATGGAGTTATTTTGGCATAGGAATGGGACTTGGCAGTTTTCTTTACTGGATTTTGTGATATTTCCTTAAGCCTCTCTCTCTAGCCTGTTGAGATCCCTCTGAATGGCTGCCCTCAATAATGACTGTGCGTCCAGTCTTGTGGTCATTCATGAACTTGCTGAGGTTGTTTTCCATCTCATTGTCTGGGATGACAATCAAGGTGTTATTGGGCATAGCATGAAGCCTTAAGGAATGCTACTTGTAACCAGATAGTCCTTGGATATTGCACTTCTGGTCACTACTCCTTGAGTTGGGCTATGTGTTAATGTCCAGTCATATTTTCATGACCAAGTGAGTACCATATCCACTGTACTTCACACTTCTGATTTGAAAATGTTGGCATACAGCATTAGGCATGTGTAGGCTTTAGGCTGAGATTCTTCAAAGCTTTCACATAATAACTGAGGGAAAAAAACTATGTATGAATAGCAGCCCCAGCTCAGAATAAGGCAAATTCACTCTGTGGCACTGGAAATGTGGAGTAATACCAATAAATGACCATGCTGTGGGGGAATTAAAGAGGAAAAAGTATTTTGTTTGCACTTCTGCCATAATTTGCTATGTATCACAACAGTCACTTTCTGCAAATTATCAGTGATAAAGTTGTCACTGCTTTTATTACTCTGAAAATTAGTGTCTGATTTTTCTTTATTTGTGTAAAGCTTTTCTGAAAATGGTGTTAACGTTAGAAGAAACATTTCTATAACACGCTGTTATGTTGAGCTGTTTTCTGCACAGCAACTGTTCATAGCATTTAAGCTTTTTTCCTTATTTTTGATGTAGTAAGTAGCCATATTTATAGTGTTTATGTAAATGATAGATTATTTTTTGTTTATTTTGCAGTTTTGACCATGTACATATTCTACAGTGTTTCAGTCTACATGGTTTTAACTCAGATTTGTTAAAATCAGACACAAAAAAAATCTCTACAAGACAAGGAACTGAGGGACTTATACATCAGTGTCAGGCTGAGCACCAGGATAGACTTCTGAGCTCTCTCTCAAACCATGTGTGCAACACACTCATGCAGGGAATCTGCGGGCAAGGTGCTGAAGCCCAGGTGCAAAGCACAGGTGATGTTCCTGCCAATGCAAGCACAGAAGCTTGGGAAGGGGCAAGGCACCAGTAGCTGGTTTTATATCTGCTCTGCCAGCTGAGGGGCTCTGGGGAGCACCCAGCCCATTGCTGTGTTTGAGAGTCCCTGTGGATGGCCCTATAGCAAAAGTCCATTGGAGAAGCTCGAAATTTCAGTGGCCTCACAGTTGTTCCTTGCAGGTGGTAGAGATTGTGGTCTACCTTTAATACTCAGTGTATAGAAAAGAAAGTGATATTATGTATTTTCAGTTCCTGAGCTCCATACTCTGTGTTTTTCTTATTTTTCAATGGGCAACTGCTCACACCCTGCCAGGGATGTGTCGGCTAAATACTTTATTTAAACCATTTTTGTTGAGATTTTTCCTTTCATGTTAATGAGGGAAACAAGAGGGAGATCCAGATTCTACCATTTTTAAAGTACTAGTACTTAGAAGAGACAGTACATCTGTGGTGTATAATTTATTAAATTATATTTTATGATTCTTTTGTGTGAACAAATCAAAATTGACTGTTTTGCCAATATTAATCCCCTACTAGTGCATCTCACAACGCAATCTCTTTCAGGGACAGGCCCAGTTCCTCAGGGAAGTAAATAACTCAATGATTTACTGATAAAGCCACCCAGTACATATATCACCTATGTCTCATACATCACTGTCACAGGCAACAGCTTGCCTTGCTAAGTGATTCCGTGTTGCTCTTTTTGGACTTCTTTCTTGTGTAATCAGGTCATTCTACAGACTCTTCATATTTTTTCTCATGCTTATATGAGTGGACTTTGTTTTAAAGTACAATTCTATAAACTTAACTATAGTAGTTGTTGTTGTGAATTTATAGATGGTTTATCTATAAACCATGTGGAAAATGTGGAAAAATATTGATAACTACCAGTAACTGTGACATGGATTCTTCTCATGAATTTCAGGGTGGTTCTCCAAATCCCTTAGAAAATTTTAAGGTTTCTGGTCTGATGAGAGTTTCAAAAGGAATAGTACTTACATTTTAAAAATTAGGAATAAAGCATGAATGACCTAAGACTATATATAAATTACAGATAAAAAAAGGGGTGCACCCAGTATTTGCATAAACAGTTTCAGTTTTGAGACTACTCTTGAAAAACTCCATGGACCAGCAAAAGATGCTTGGGCTCTGTCTCTTCAATAGCTCTTGCAGTAAAAGCTATAATCAAGTTCAGAGAGATTTCCACATTATTTATAGTTCAGATTTGCCTCAAAGAAATGTTGCCCTAAATTTGAAAGGGATTACAATTGCTGATCTCAGCAATAAGTCTTGGATTCATAACACCTGAAGGCATTACACTTTTTTTTTTTTAGAACAACCTAATCAAAATCCAGGATCTGAACCTACTTATCTTGAATACTGCCCTCTGAAAACAGCAAAGATGAAGGGGGAGTGTTTTCTACTTAATTGAATGCATTCAGCATTCTTAATTCAATGCATCCAGGAATGGTATCCCATCTAACTCCAGGTATTCCCTTAAAATGCCTCGACTGAGAGTGTAGTCAGAGGCTTTTTACACTCTGAGTGGGGAGATGAAACCCCCCAGGAGGCAATTCAGATAATCTGGTTTATGGTTATGGCCATAAAAGCTCAGGACCATTGGGGTAAAGGCCTCTTCAAGACTTGCACACTCTTGTCTTCATTGGGAATAACAGTACCTGGATTAACTAAATCAATTTGGGCTTGTTTTTACAGCCCCAAGGAACAGTGCTGTAATCTGGGAGGGATGCTACAAAGTCTTAGGGCCTGTCTTTTCAGGTAAACATATCAAACATCCCAACCGTATCAAATAATCTGTGTTTACCTGATTTTAGCTCTTGTGGTCCTCATATATCATTGCTTGAAACTTGAAGAAGGAAAGTTTTACACTATGGTAGATCCTTTATGCTGCCTCTCCCATCCCTTGAGGGACCCTTTGAAGAACTCAAACTGCTTGACAGTTCTCCTAAGTTCTATGGCTGCTCTAGGTCTTTAATATCAGACGTTTTGGCACCTTTTTGGATATCAGAGTCATAAAAGATAAATGAAGGCTGAGAGACCAGGCTGAGTGCAGTGCCCCCCTTGTTCACCCTGTTGAATTTCTGGTGTGTTCCACAGCTGTATTTTGAGCTCCTTGGGTGAGGTCTCTCCAGCCACCTCTGCTCCAAGGCACTGTGTGTGGACAGTATGGGCTGCAATCTGTTGATGTCATTTGACCTTGAACCAGGGATTGCTCGTTGGTCTCTTTTTTTTTTTTTTTTTTCAGTAGCAGTGATATGTGTGAAGTTACTTATGACCCCAAAACATTACACATACATGAAATTCAGGCTTTCTTCCTTCCCTAGCCCTGATAATTATCCTCAGAATGAAAATCCTTTATCTGCACATGCAGCAATGTTCTTTCTTTATGGGGGAACATGTAGTACCCAGGTGACCTGTCACATGCCATGCTGGCTCAGTGCCACCTAGACCTTCAGTGGAGTAAGATCCCCATGAAGCCAGTGTCAACAGACTGGAAAATGAGAACATTTGGTGGGGAATATATTTGTCCTTAAGTTGACATTTAACCTGTTTTTAAGGAGGAAATGCTTGATTTTACTGTTTTAAAAAGATAATCAGCTGAAACGCAGAGATTCCTACAGGGTGGTAGACGTTTCCTGAGTGTAGCTTGGTTTTGAAGTCACTTATTAAACTGCTTGAGACTCATTTATGGTGTTTTCTCTTGCACAGGGACACGTTGTCCATGGATGATTTCACTGATGTCAGAATGAAATAAGGTGCAAGTGAGAGCAAATAACACAGCAGTATTTGTTCCCAGTCAGAAACTTTCACTTCTACATACTCTGCTGCCTAAAATCGATGATACCTCTAAATCTACAACAACAAAAAAGGGAGCAATTTGTTGCTTTGTTGAAGATTCCACAGAGCAAGTAGTAAATCCTAAAGGGATGCTTCCCATTTGACTGACTGTTAGATAAAGAGAAAGCTTTCAGTCTTCATTAAGAAACCAAAAATAAAAAACAAAAAAACACTCCACCACCAAAAAAGCCACAATGTAAAAAGCCCCAGACAGTTTCAACTGAGCGAGTGAGTATAGCTTGGTGTCAGATGTAAGCTGATACTGGAAATGTGTTTGGAAGGACAAAGAGAAGGGCACATCTCTCCAAATAGGAAAAGGAGATGAAGTTGGGTTTTTCTTCTTAAGATATTTTTTAAAAAACAAGATATCTAAAGATGCTTAAAAGAATATATTTATAGTTTGAGTTCCTGTGAAATCCACTTCTACATAAAACTGCAAATGTATTTTTTTTAAGATACGTATCTTTCAGACAGGAATTATATTTGCAGCATATTTTTCTTTAAAGGGTTTTTCATTTCTGCATAAAAAGCTTATTAATTATTTGTAACTGCTTGCCATCATATTCTGATAATAGAGGCCTGGTTATGGATAATAACTACCACATCCCTATTTTGGATCATATAGATTATATATATATATATATGCATGTATATATACATATATACATATACAATTCCTGGTGCAATATTACCCAAAGCATCTCCTTTCTCCCTGTACACAGGACCAAAAGTGCAGGCACATCATTTATTGATAAGACAAAAAGAATGTAATGAAATTATCAATGTTCTTGAATTAATTATGAACATGATTAAGAAAGCTAAAATCTCAGGAGCCAGGATCTCATTACCCATTCAGTCTTAGGGATTGCTTTCATTCAGCAAGGCAAAAAGGCTTTGAGCAGTCCCACAATTGCCTTAGTCTCATTTATTTGTGGTAGTATTAAGGTTTATTTGTTTTCTGGTTTGCACTTCTTCTGAAATTATTTCTCTTAGTTTATTCATTTAACAAAATGTTCCTTCCTGTGCCACAGAAGAAAGTGCCTATAAGGCCTACACAGGTTCTTCAGTCTGCAAACCTCCCTTTGAGAACATTTCTTTCAACTCACATTACTGGAGCTCCTAAATATCTTTCAAGGTAAGTCTGAGAATGTAGCCAAAAAAGTTCTTTCAGATTTATGTCTGCAGCTGTACTATGGTACTGTCTGATTCCCATTCAGCTCGGAGCCTTAATGACATCATTATTACGCTGTCTGAACCAGATTTAACTTGGAGCCTGCACTATATTGTTACTTATCTTCCTTGCTATGTGGGAGATTCAGTATTACTTTGTTTAAAAAAAATAATAATGAGCAGGCGATGGTGTTGCAGTGTTTCAGATACCAAACTTTCAAAAAGTGGGGAGACCGAGTCAGTGTTGGATATACGCAAGCATGTCTATTTTAAATTTATTTCTGAGCCTAAACTATTACAGTCAGGTAATGCTTTTCTTGCACAATTGTCTGAATGAGAAATGTGATGTGCAGCTGCCTTATTTACGGAGTTATAATGCACTGTATTACTTAGCAATTTTGTCTTTTTCTCTGTACAAGGCCCTTCTGAATTTCTTGTTATTGTAGGGTTTGCCCCCAAATAAATGTTGGAATGATAGGACATAGTGATTAAATTCTGGAAGTAGCCCTGCAAAAATAATGCACTTAGGATTTTTGAAAATGGAAATAAAATCTTGTTAGCTAAGACACAGAGATCTAACAGAACAACAGGGTTTTGGTGGGGCTTTTGTTGTTGTTGTTGCTCTATTATTAGAAGTTTGATGTCTTTTTTTCTTTCTTTTTTTTTTAATTGTTTCTGGTTTTTTATGTTCAAAAAGAAGAGAGGATTCTGTAGCTTTATATTTGGTACAAGCTATTATTTACCAGAATAGACCAAGGACAGCAAAGAACATATTTTAGATTTAAATAAGTGGTGTCTGTGACAAACAAAAAAGATTGATTCTGGCTGTTTTCTCCATAATGCTTTGATATAGTGTTTTACTGCCTTTCCTAATCTCAGTTAATAAATACAAGTAAAATTCAAAGCAATTAATTTGCTCAGAGTATGTAGATCACCTAAATGGGACAGTCTGACTGAAAAAACAATGATAATGCCTTCCCTTCCTCTTGGTAACCTTGAAATGGAGGATTACTTTTACAGCCTGGAACAAAAAGCCTGTACAAATACTACTGTTCTTCTGTTCCTGTAGGTCTGCAGACCTACCAAATGGCAGTGTCTTTAAAGAAATAAATGTAGAGGGACTTTATTTAAAACTGACACGTGAAAGTCATTCACACTACTGACATATATATTCTATGGCAATTACAAAACAATATTCCTGTGTTTTTTTAAGATTCAGGGATGTGGTTTTTTTTAAATTTATGTCTAAGTGAAAGATTTTTCCCTCAATACAATTCTTTGCTGTCTGCTTCAAGATTTTATATTTTATTTAAAAAATGGCTGTTGAAGATAATTTGACACTCTTAAAACTACACTCTATTGCTCAGGGCCTGGTTTTAGCTTTCATTTTGAAAATGTTAAAGCAATATATGATATAAAGGGCATAAATTTTATTCCTGAATCAGATAGAGGAAAAAAGGATTTTTCTCCTTTTTAAGATTTTTTTGGAAAGGTATTGAAGGTAGATCTTTTTAATTTCATTTCTTTCTGAAGAACTGAAAATATCAGCCTGTTTTGATATTTCTCTCCCATGCCAGCCTTAAAAAGCAATATTCTGTAGATGCAAGAAATTGATCAAGTTACAGAACAGCTTCCAGTGTTATCAAGAGAGAGAACTTCAGCAGCATATTTTAGGTGCCATCTCTCCCTTTAGCACTTGGATATTTTCTGATGCTCAAGCAAAATAATTTGAAATATCAAATTTATTATCTAATAAGAAATATACAGCTACCAGTAAAAGCAGGAGTAAATAAATAGTTTGTCACCTGTATGGTATGAGTCTTGAAAAAAACCCTATTTCTTTAAACTATATTATCATAAGAAAACACACTGTTTTGTTTTATTAATGTTGCAATATATTTCTAATACAAAATTCATGCTGATTTTGTTATCTCAAAGAGTTCACGTTTGCATAAAGTACTGCAAAAGCACATACTGAACTAAAATTACACAGTTTAATAGGAATTGTTTAAATCAAAGAATCAGTAAGAGTGTAACCTTTTGCATTTGTGGTGAATACTAAATTACACTAATTAAAATAGTTCATATGTGTAAGGGGTTTCATTTGGTCTGTGAACCTTTGCAGTGTAGACAGGAGCCGAAATGCTGACTTTTTGTGTGTGTTTACCCTATGCAATATTTTTTTTTTAATTTCTGGTGGGGAGTGCATTTAGACTAAGAGTAGGCAAGTATGTCACTGGGGAAGGGTTATGGGAGGATTACAAGGTCAGGCTCTAAACAAGTTCCAAGAAAATTGGGGTGAGAAACAAGCGGGTTGTTTGCTAGAATCCAAATTTCCTTTTCTTTCTTATTATTATTCAGAGGGATAATTCAGAAATAAAGGCAATGTCTCCAAAATAAGTCACAAGGGAATCCAAGAAGTTCGAGCTCCTCAAATTACACATGCTGATTATATGTCACTTCGATCCCATTAACTCCTAAGACGCGAGGGACTGACTGCTGCAATCAATAATTTAGCTCAGACTGACTTTGGAAAGAGCAGGATCGGGCCCGGGATAATGGTGAAGGTGACCATTTAGTGTGTCCCAGTGCTTGAGCTGGAGTTAGGCAGTAGTGAGAGGGTGCCCACGGTGTGTGTTGTTTTTGTGCTCTTGTAATCTCTGCGAGCGCCGTGTTTGTCTGGTGGGGCTCTCCCGGCCAGCAACGCATGGGTATTTCCCAGCTCTGTCAAACTGAGTGCAGAGGGGTTTTTGTCTTTCTAAACACTAATCATCTAATTACTGGCCAAATTAACAAATTATCATTTAAACAAATTGCATTTGGAATGTTTAAAAACTATGTTTAAACCTCTTACTTCTTAAAACATCTGAAAAAATATAAACAGTGCTTTTAAGGACTTTTAATGAAGACTTGGGAGGGACTCTCCATTGACATTAAGTGAAAACACTAGAAATTAAAATAGCTGTGACTTGCTAAACTGCTGACTGATAGCAATGTTTTCATGTTACTTTTGCAAATTCAAGAAAAGTGACAATTACATTTTCCTTTGCAAAGAATAAAAATATCTTTACAGGCAAATAGAATCTGAAGACTGCCTTCCAATAAATGTTTTGCCGGAAAATTGTGGTGAACAGTGTTTAAATGTTGCCTTTTATTTAAAAAAAAAGATTTTCAGACAAAATGACAGCAAGATGATTTTAGACAGGCTCAGTTAAATTAGTTCCTTCTGCATACAGTATCCTAGTTTAGTTCAAATCAGAATTTTGAAGAATATTAAACTTTACTACTACAAAGTATTGTATCTTTAAAGAGTGACAAGGGTTTAATACAAGATTTTTTTTTTTTAAAGTGGCTTATGGCATTGTGGTGTTCAGTCCACACTTCTGCTGCTACTTCTTAGATTCAGTGCATGTCACACCTGGCAGCATAGAAACAGTTTGCATTACTTTCAGAAGAAATAATCTTGCAAGGAGGTCAGCTTTGTTCCGAATGGGTTAATCAGAACTACCTGCTTTAGATTGATTTAAATCAGTAATGGATCTGCTCATAAAGCTGCTGTTACTAGATATTACACTGCTATCTTAGTCCTTTGATAGCCCTGATAAGAAGTGCTTACCACAGAGGATGCTCCTAAAGGACAGATATTGTTTCCTGTACCTCAGGGAGTAAAACGCCATACTGCTGGATCAGGAACTTTTACTAACAGCAAGTAAATCCAGGCCTTATCAAGTTACAGCACAAACTGCACTCATGTTTTATTATTCTCATTAGAGATTTAAGGACTAATTCCAGTTGTTAGCACTTAGCAGTTTAATGTTTTCCATAGATAAGAATTAAGATTCTTCTGGGGGATTTTTTTTGTTGTTTGCTAAAGCTTGCAAAATATAATGCAGTAATGTACTTAATTCGAAGTAATACAACTGGATTTCCTAACGTTTTTAGGACAGGGTTAAAAAAATTAAATCTAATAACTGAATTTTTTCAACTACAAAATACATTCCTTTTCAAACAAATAGGGGTTTAGAGAGCTAAAAAAGGCTGATTTTGCTTTGAAAAAAAATATGGTACCAATATTGTTAGTACTTCAGCTTTTCTGTGCATTAATAATGCTGATGCAGATCAACAAAGTTAAGAATTTCAGCATGCAGAAAATTATGTTTTGAACCAACTTATTATAATCCATTCTTCACAAGCAATGAAGTTGTATTATTGAGTCAGAAAAGGAGGAAATAAGGGTTAACTAGATTCCTAATGAAATGACTTGTTCAAAGAGATAGTAAATCTTAAATTTACTGTCATGAAGACATGAAATTGAATTATGTGGAACAAATAGTGATGTATTTGCATTAGGTCTATGAGGGTAATGATGTCAGAGGAATGAATCTGTGTTTTTGTTCATTAAGGTGACTTGAAACTGAAGCTGGAGCTTCATTACCTAAACTTTCTAAGTTTAATTTGGTTTGAAAAACTAAGATTTGGGATCTTGCAGGGGCTTTTCAAAGCTATGCAGTGGCACTAATTCCAGCCATACTAATGATAAAGTTTTTGCTCACAAAACTGTGATGCATCTGGTCAACTTTTGGAAATTAAGCATTGGCTCTCCCATGACTTGTCATTCTCTCAGAATGACCAGTCATTCTCTCAGATCATAAATATTGCAAGTACTGTGGGCAAAGTTAGAGTAATCTTACATTTTAGGAAGTTCTGTTTGGGTAATTAAGTCTACTTATCTAAATAATTAATATAATTTACTATAATCTACTATAATTTCAAGTCCTCACATGTTGTGAAATTTTGGTGTGTGCTCTTCCATTTGTTGAATTCTGTCTGGGCATGTTTCTGTTTGATTCCTCTTTAAATTCTCTCCCTAACTCATTGGACGCATCCTATTTGAAATGTTTTCCTTGGTAGATATTACCTCATAAAGGCAGGCCCTGTGATGCTGTAAGAGCATCACAGCTAATCAATAATTACTGTTGTTAGTAATTGATTAGCTATGACATTGCATTTGGAAGACATTTTTCATGAAGTAGCAATACCAGGAATAATAGGATAATTCCCATTGACTCAGAGGCACGTTTCTAGAAAAGCTTCTAAATAGGAGTCTTTCAGTATTGCTTTCAGCTGGGCTATACAAAAGCCAATTTCTTGAATAGTTTACTTTCTCTAGCAATGTGAAGCTTGCTATTGGTACACTTCACTACCATGCAAAATTGTTTTCCTTTAGTAGTTTCCTTTTGAAGTTTAAGGTTGTACTTCTTTGCAGTCATGTTATTTGGTGTAATCCTTCCCTATATAAAAAATAAATTTATTATGAGGATTTCCCACTAGATATCTTGGAAAACTTACATATAGCTGTTCTGTGTCCAAAATGCTGTTTAGTAGATTTTCCAAAGCACCCAGGTAACAGCTGGCGCAGGCCATGTGCCAGCCTTGACAGCCCATATGCTCTCTTTAGTGCTGTAATTATCTCAACACAAAACTCTGATAACCCAGTCTACAGGGTCCAGTTTCACTAGGTTAAATTGACTCAGTGGCTTTGTTAGTAAGTTCCTTTGGCACAGTAAGAACTTCATCAAGACTTTAAGTATTGTGGCAGGCTTGGAAAACCAATATGACTGCTAGTTTCAAGACAGGTGTCTTATTAACCCTAGGAGATCGTAGGTTTCAGTTCATTAGAGCGGCACCCAGCAGCACTGCTACAGTTAAAGGTCTGTTGTCGTTCCCATTATATGCCCTCCTTTTCCAGAAGACTTTCTGATTCCTTTGGTTTAACCCGCTTTGGTCTATACTTTGGCATATGACTCCTCAGCTTAAAGGCATTTTTCTTTTTCAACAAAATTTGATCAAATTTGCTTTATTTGTTTGTTTATTTTGTTGCCTGGTTGGTTGTTTGGTTTGTTTAGTTTTTAATTAGGACAAGAGGAAAAAATAACACTTTTTTTTAGCTTTTATGCTGTTTAAAGCTTGTAAAGATTATGAACATTTCTCTTTCTAAAATAAGCACTCTGAGTGTCATGATTTTGTTCAAATTTCTTAGGCCAAAAAAGACCTTAAATAAAATAAATTAAGTTCTACTATATTCCAAATTGTAAGGAAGAAAATTGTGTGAAGGTCAACTCAACAACTGTTTTTTTCTTCAATTATTCTGTATGGACCAGAGGAGAATATGCATGAATAATTGCATGAAATTATCCAAAAATCCTTCCAATACTTTTGCAATGCCTAGGCTGAAGTGCATGAAGAGACAGTAACAGACCTATGATTTATGTCTGACTCGTGTGCTACCTGTACTGGTTCAGTTCCTTGTGGACAGGTACTAATGTCACCACTGGATCTTAGATAGTCCCCTTGTAGTGGCTGATACATGTGGGTCTCATCCAAAGCCAAAAGAGATCAATGAAATCTTCACATTAGGCTTTTGGTTTGGCATTTAGTGCAAGTGATTTAACTAGGCGTGATTCCCATGATTCAAAAAGATGAGGGGTGAGCGTGAAGAAAGCTAAACTATGTCCTGCCTCGTGCAAAGTGAGGTCAAAAACTACTTGCCTTGTGTATTCAGAGCCCTTATTGATTCTCCCAGGGTGAAGAATCTTCTTCTTCTTTACACTGGTGAGGTAAATTACAGCTCACGGCTTGGTAGATGATAGCTGTCTGCAGTCCTCTGCGTAGCAGGCTGACCTTTTTCATTAGTGCAGGAGTATAGAACAACTTTTAAAGATCTATGAATTATTTGCTACCAGTTGCTGAAAGGAGGTTGTTGAAGTTAGGAAGTGATCAGACTGGCTCCACTCTGCTGGAAAAGAGACACAAGGACTCTCGTTATCGGGCTGTCTTCCACAGGTAGTCAGGCAACTAAAGTCATCATTTATATGTTGTCAGGAGAACTTACCAAATTTATTGACTTGAACATTATTCTCTGCAAATAAGTTCTAGCTGCTCTCTTCATATTATAATTAAAACGGCAAAGCCTTTAATCATTTATGAAATTTTAAACTACATACTGAATATAAATGTATCATTCAATGAGATAGAATGAATTAAATTCATCACTGTCAAATAAATGTATGAAAGATGAAATATCTCTCATCCCACATCATTATCCAATGAAAAGGTCTGTTTTCCAAGGCTGTGGTATAGCATATGGTTTGTATCATCTTTAGTGCATTTCCAGCAAATGAGACTTCCAAAATACCTTTAAAAAGTACATTTTTCAGGAATTGTGTTTTTAATAACAGCTAGGTTAGGCCAAAGCCTTACATTAAAATCTGATCATATAAGGAAGCATTTGTTCTTTGTTAGTACTGAGATCAGTGTAACCATCAAGTGAGTTGGGTGGAGCCTTTCTTTCATTATCTAATGGAGAGGTTTCTGTCAGTCCCATGTCTTTTATATGAAAAAAGAGGTGATTGGTTCTTTGTCTTTTGCTCTGCTGTCCCATTGAAACTATGTCCTACTGCAGAAACTTCAAAACTGTTGCAAGTAGAGGACAGGTTTGGCTTGAGTGGAATCTCCAGCATCAGTGATGGAAAAGAAGACCCAGAACGGCAGCTCTCATGCAGTCACAGTGCTGTGACATTGGGAAAAACATCCCTGAGGGAAGTTTCCTCTGCTTTCTGTTGGTTTTATGTGGTCATAGGATTTGGAAGTGAATTTAGAGATCATTCAGTGAGGTCATGCTCTTGTCAGAAAGAATCTGTCTGAGGAATAAAATATGGCAAAATATTTCATTTGCCACATGGAGCTGTCCCTGAAAAAAAAACCTCATCCAGCTTCTATTTGCCTTTCCATATTTTCACAAAAACTGCTGAAAACCAAAGACAGGAAAACTTTCTAAAGACCTGACTGATACCTACTCTTTTTGAAACTGTCATTCTTACCTGGAACTTTTCCTTTCTAGACACTTTAAATTCATAATTTTGCTTGGAATCAGTTTATTGCTCTGCATCTGACTCCCATAAACTCCCGTGGGTGCCTCCTGTCCTCTCTGTTTTCCCAGTGACTCCTGCAAATTGTCTTGTCATTACAGACAATTAAATGATGAGGTTCAATCTTGCAAACTGAAGCAGCAGTTCTGGAAGCTTGGGTTCCAAAAGTGCCAATATCAGAGAGCTCCTCCCTACACCAGCATCCTTCAATGGATGGGCAGCACTCTTGGGGAGATGGACTGTGACAGAGCCATTTTTTTCAGTCAATTACTTACAGATTTAAGCTTATGCATGCTGGACACCCATCTTTATAGAGAAGCTCAACACATAGCAATCATTGAACAATCATCAGATGGTATAATTTGGACTCCTTCTTTAAATCTTAAATTGTCAAAATAATTCTGCAGAGGCAAGATACAGTCTCAGTTCATTACAGATGTAGATTGTATTCAAATCAGTGACCTACAATTTATTCTGAGTTGACAAATACTTAAATTAATGAAGCAATCACTCTCTTGAATAACACCAACAATATATTCTGAATTCATGGTTAATATGCCAGTAGAAAGAAACTAAGAAAATAGAATGTATTTAATGTTTCTCATTTGTGTTAGAGGCATCGCCCTCCTTTTTCATAAGTAACATAAATTAGATGCTTTTCACTGTATGTATTATTTGTATAGTATTTGGCCATATATCAGGATGAAATACAGTTCTCTAATTAGCTCCTTCCAAGTACTTACAGTTACCCCAGGCTGGTGATCATCCATGAAAGCAAATGTGGCCCTGGCGATTGTTTGTACACGCAATTGCACAGCCATGCTAAAATTCTTTCTAAAGCTTTGTTGTGGCTCACAAGCACAGTGTGAACAGTAATTGTGAGAGACAATTCACAAGGATCAGACAGTTTGCTTGTTTTGGTGAAGCACATATCTTGAAAAAAGGCATTTGAGGTCTAGTCCTATCTTTCTAATAGCTTTATGGTCGAATTCCCTTATACTGAAAGATTTTGCTGGCTTGGAGATACAATTTTCATGAAGCTTCAAAATAAAGAAAAGAGTAGAAGTAAAGTACATTTTCTAAACCCTTTAAATTCTTTTTCGCTTGCTTCCTAGTATTGTTTCAAAGATTGGAAGGTGATGTTGTATTCCTTAGTGTGCTGTTTAAAGTCAGGAGAGGCAATATTTAGCACATGCTTGGGCAGCCGTGTTTGAAATCCATGCTTCCTCTCTCTGGTGTTCTGATGTGCCTTTAGGGGATGCTTGCCTGTTTGTAGTTTGTTTTCTTTTGTTTAAGGTTTCAGCTACTGCATTGACTAATGATTATATAGCAGTAAACTCTCGTCCCTGCTAAATTCAGAGGTAATGCCTCAAAAGCATTTTTCCCCTGTGTGACATAAAACAATAAAAGAACTTGACAATCCCCTTTTGAGAAAGAATAATCCTTTGTTTAAAGAAAAAAAAAAGAAAAAGGAAACAAGCATCTTCTTGATGCCAGAGGGTGTAGAATTCAAATCAAAGATTAAGCTAATTGATAAAAATAAAACAAATGTCTCACAGTATAATCCTCTTCAGGCAGAACTAACATTTTTTGCATTAACCAGTCTCCAATATTAATCACCTATGCTATTTTAGTGTTACATTATACTTGATTTTGAACTGTTCTATATCTGTTTGTACAGAAATAACACAGAACACACTTAATCTGAATTTCATCTTACTTGTAACCCAAAAATAACCAAAAAATTTCTGTCCTTCAGAAATATCACCTCAGTAAAGAACTGGTGGGATCTTGGAATTCAGAGAAAAAATCAACTCATTGATCAACCCCTTGCTAATAATTTACCTGTATATGTTTCATATATTTAACATAACATTATTAGAAATATGTATTTATAATTTTAAGAGGATTTTGTAAAAAACCTCAAATACCCTTACTGAGGCATTAATTTCTGCATTCTGTTGACCTATTGAGGAGTTTATAGAAAAGTTCTAGTTTTTCTGATTAGCCAGTCCCTTAAAGTGAGAAAGAAAGAAAGAAAGAAAGAAAGAAAGAAAGAAAGAAAGAAAGAAAGAAAGAAAGAAAGAAAGAAAGAAAGAAAGAAAGAAAGAAAGTAAGTCATTGTTCTGTTTAATTATGTACTGCCAGGAGGTTCTGTGTTTTTTATAATGTGTAATGTATTCAGCCCTGCCAATTGAGTTCAGTTGTTTGCCTAAAATATTTGCAGCTAACTATAAATGAAGGGATACTTCAATTTGGAAGAAAAGCTTACAGCTAAGAGAGGAAAGTGCTACATGCTTACACTGTGACTTCAGCCACAGTCTACAATTGTTGAATACATTTGTAGTGGACATTATTTTCATTAGTAGAAGTTTGACAGCAATAATTATTCATAGCTTCATTTTTTCTAAGTAATATCAGAGCTTTCAGAGATAAGTTTTATATTTAGCTTTCAGTAGACTTTTTTTTCTTCTCTGTTTCTATTTTTTTTCTTTCTGCCTGCACTTCTGGGCTTGCAGTCAATTACCAGCATAAAACTGAAGGGGCAATTATCCCCTGATGCAGATGCTATTGCTGACATATCTAAATAAATACAGAGTAATTATAGACTAGATATCTAGGATTGCAGTCTGTCACTCCTTTCTTATTCAGATGAGTTTGTGGAAGTGGCATCACTACCACTGTGGTAAATGTGAACCCTAATAAAAACTAGACAGTTTGTGTTTGCAGGCTGGAGCCTAGTCTGCTCTTTTGCAATTTGTTATGTCCTGAGTTGACAATGAACACAAATACAATGACTGGGTTCAGTCTCATGATAATCTGAGCCACTACATGAGCCTAATCCAAGAGACAAACCAGACACCAGCCAAAAAAGGGCACCAAAATTAGATATTTCCAGTTTGGGGATCATGTTTAGCCTTGTTCACAGTGAAACAAAATTAACTGCTTTCAGACACAGGTGCAGAATTATGGCACTGCTACGGGCAAGTGCTTCAGTGTGTGCTGTGTGTGCAGCCCAAAGCCATGGCTTCCTTGTCTGCTTTCAGCATATAAACCCTGTTCTCAACGGGAGCACCTGTGTCAGCACCAATAAGGGAGAGGGATGCAGTTTACAAACACCGTCTGCTGTTTCTTGCACACCCTGAGCATCACCCAGATTCACCCAAACATGCAAGAATGACTGACCATAAAGTTACTTAAGAAGAACAGCCCAGTGTTCATTAGCCTAATGTTTTGTGGGGAGACTGAAGTCTATAAAAATGTTCAGATTCATAGAAATTAAGCATCGAAGCTGCCACTACATTTTCTCTGCAATGAGTTTTTACATTTTGGATGTTTGCTCTTTTGCAAAACCACACACTCCACAAACGTATAAAATATAGCACTTAATGGCAATAGTACATTTACTCAAGTGCATTAGACAGTTCTTCCTTCTCCTTCTTTTCCTGTTTGATTGGCAGCCAGAGATCCTAGATGCAGCACTACAGGAGATGTTGTTTATAGCCAAAGCAGCAGGATCTGGCACCAGAGAGGACTCCACAGGCATTTGTATTGATGGTGGCTTTGCAGTTGCCTCTGGGTCTTTCATGTGGCTGGGCTGATGAAAGTTATCTGGGCAGTTATATGCTCTTGGAAACCATTTATTTTTCCACTGACATTTTAAATGGTTGTGGTGATTAACTGTTTGTATGCAGAGAATTTTAAAACCTTCATCACGGTAAGCCTCTGCAGAGGTCTCTGGCACATGGTGTATGTCTGTATTTCTCTTTTCTGCCTAAAACCCCTTTCATGTATCGGTGTGAACAAATGTTTAACTGCAATCCTGCATGTTGGCAGTGGAACTCCATGGAAGGAAATCTGAGGCTCTAGGTACAGCATGGTGTGAGATTTCAGTCCTGGCTTCAGGACTCCTCCCATGAAATTGCTTGGGGACTCCATTCTGCACATCTCAAGATGAAAAAATGCAGTACGAGAACATCCAGAAAGCCAATTGTGTGTTTTGTAGCAGATAAGTAAAGTTGTGGACAGGCCTAGAGCCTTTTTTCTCAGCCTCTTCTTGTATCTTGTTACACAAAGTGCTGAGTGAGGGGGAGAAACGGGCCCACAGTGGTGTTCCATTGGGTACTCCATCCAAACAGCTGGCAACATGCTGCTTCATGGTGTTACCTGAGATTCTCTGCTGATCCAAGCACATACATTGTCTTGGGTAAAAAGTACAAGGGATTTCACGTTTGGAAATTAAAAAAAACCCAGACCCAGAGCTTTTATTACTTTTCAAAGTACCAGGAGTTCCAGCCTGTGTTGTACCTTTGATCTCAAGGAAAGTATTTCTCTGTTTCAGTGTTAACATACGCATAACTTTGCACAGAATTAAAGAGTATATCTGTTAAATGAAATGGTCAGCCAGTAAAACAATGTCATATAAATCAAATATTTTGGTTTCCATTAGACAAATTTTTTTTGTGTGTGTGATTCAAAGGATGACTTCAATAATTTACAGTCATTTACAATATTCTGAGACTGTTACAGAAGGAATGATTAAATCTCTATAGCTTTTTCTTCAGATAAATATTTAGCTTATGTACATTGGATTTTACAGTCATGTGAGCCAAACTTTAGAGCAATATTTAGTCACATTTTCTGTTTTTGCCCAAGTAGTATCAAAGCTATCAGAGACAAGTATTTAATCCTCAAGAGTCTAGAAATTTTCTTATACAAATGTAAGTTTTGTTTTGAAATGATGTATTTTATATTTTAATGCTATCTTATGTATCACTAAAATTAAATTACTTTTAGTGTTATTATTTCTCAGTGCTTTGGTTTTTAACAATTAATATTTTTTTTATAAAATGTCAAATATCAGAATCTCAAATCCACAAACCAAACCAGTGAAAATATGTTTGCAGTTCACTGGCGTTTTTGAAACTTTGGACAAACTCCGTGTAGTCTTGAAGCAATTCTCTTGAAACTGGAGTCATACGAGGTATACATTTTGATTTTACTAGAATCATGTTGTAGGCTTAAATCAAGTCTAAAGTTGTCATTAAGCATTCTCTACTTGTCAGTGATGAAGGTAATTTTAATGTGGGTAACCTGGAAATTTTTTAAAAGTTAAGTTCCTGTAACAAAACCGAGGAAAAGATATAAAGAAAAAGAAAGAAAAAGCAAAGAAAAAAGAGGGAAGTTCCACATACTTGTGAACAACTGTTCCTCCATTAAAATCACCATAGGATGTTCAAGACAGACGTTTCACTGTGTGTTGCAGGCCTGCATTGGCTCTGAATAATCCTGGAAAAAATCCTGGTTTGCTCTATGTGGTAGATGGTTTATGGCAAGCATCTTGAATTCTTCCTGTGTACCTGCTGCTATATCCTTCCATCTCACTGGAAACCAAGGCTGCTTCATCTCCGTTACAAGGGATATAATTGAAGGAAAGGGAGACAAAATCATTGGCAGAAAAACACATTGAGAAGAAAACACAGGAAAATCACATTTAATTATATAATTATTTCTCTGTACAGAATCACATTTTGCTGGGGTGCATCTCTTAACTTCTGCTTAAGCAGACTTAAATGCAATTAAAGTGTGGGCTGTGTACTGATCTATGAAGGGAAGGTTGGAGATTTGCAGGGGACAGATTTATTTTATAAATATAAAGTGGTCATTTACCTTGCTGGCATTTTACTAAGTTCCCTCATTGTTATTCTTTTTTAAAAGTGCTTCATTTTAAAGTGAGCAGCTTTTCCACCTCTTAAGTATGGTGACATTTAACAGCAACAAAACAATTAACAATTTTTTGTTGTTGCTCATTTTTATTAGAACCGTTTTGCAAATTCCATTGAATCATTGAAACTTCATTATGTTGGATCAGGCTTCTCATCTCAATTGGAACAGAATTCCTGCTAGCTTGATTGGGAATTATGACTGAGAAAAGTCTTGCACTTTGGCTTACTAAAACTCAATCAACACCTTATAAATTATCCTGATACCAAAATATCAACAATATGATTCCCATGAAAGACCTATAGGAGAGAATAACCTAGCTGAAAAAAATCTGAATTCATCAAAAAAATATATTTGTTCCAGTGATATCTTGCTTTGAAAAACAGTATGAATGATTTAATTTTTAAAAATCATCAAAACCAATTTATGTTTTAGGTGAAATATGGTCTATTTTTGTGTGTTTCCACACTTTGTTTCAAAGGTGTTGCATTTTATATTTTCCCAATAATTTCTATTGTGTTGTATTATGTGAAGGTTTATATATTTTATTTTGCTATTCCAATTACTCTTAAATAATATAAACTATATAAAATCATGCTTTTAAAAACATAGGCTGTCAAAACTTGCACGATTTCCTACCTCTCACACTGGAAATTCCTGGGAAAATCAAAGCATTGAAACTTTCTTTTTAAGCTGCTAATGTTTAGTTTAGTTTAGTTAATTTAGTTTAGTTTAGTTTAGTTTAGTTTAGTTTAGTGTAGTTAAAGGTAAGTTTAAACTTTTAAATCCAGAGATTCAATAATTTATATTTTTATCTGGCATATAATGTCAATCCACCTAGACAGTGTAATCCATCATAGAAGAGGAGAGACACAGGAAAAGCACTAAGACTTCTGAGCATTTCTTCAGCTGTCCAAGACTTAATAAATAGCTCTTCTTATTGAGATATTTCTATGACTTTGCCTTAACTTTTCCTTTGGTCGTAACAAAGTATAACTCCAAGCAAACTTCCACTATCCATCCAAGCTATGATTTCCTGATTTTAATCTGAGCCCTTTGATCTGAAGTGATTTTTGAATTTTCTTTACTACTGAATGTTTTGTCTGTATAACTCCATTTAAAAGTGATGGAGAGCTGAACATCTTTCTCTGTTTTACCAGTTTCTACTGAGTTAAGTTCAAGAATTTCTCCTTGTTTGCAAATATGTGCTGGGAGTGGCTTTTCATGCGTCATGGAAATTTGAACGTATTTTTGAAGTTCTGTGTTCCATCAAATACAGTGATACTGAAATTCAGTTATATATACATTTATTCTATCTCCAGGAAGACACAGGTTTGCACCCAGACAGGCTAGAGTTATAGCTAAATGATTCTTTAATGGAACCCATATACTAACTTCTTTAATATATACCCTTTAATATATACCTTTTTTAAACTTTAAATTTTAACATGAGATGTTCCAAATCTACCTAGACTTTGCGAAACTCCAGTTTTGTATAAGACAATGGAACGTGGTCAAAGTTTGCACACAGTCTTGGTTCAAGTGTTTCCTGCTGCCATGGAAACTACTACTGCGTTGCAAGCTGTGTAACATGCATTGTGTGAGTAACTCTGGGAAAAATTAATATTGGGAATACACAGAAGTGCTATAACTCTTTTTAGTAAAAAAATCACAGAATTCTAGAATAAAAAAAACAGGTTATAAATCTTTTTTTTTGGTGGAAATACATTGTTACCAAAACTACATTGTGTCATAAAATGTTAGGCTTGCAGTTTGTTCTTAGTGAGTTTTTCACAAGATTAAAGGACTCCTGTTTCTTTCACTTGCAGTTTTCAAAATGTTACTCAGATATGGTGCAGTTCAATTTTCCTGATCTTTAAAATGAAGGGGATAGCATGAAAAAAGGGAGTCACCACAAAATCCTAAAAAGAAAGAAAAGCTAAACCCTCACACTCTGGAACATTACAGGAAGCTCAGGTATCACTATGTGGTTGAACTTCTTATCATTGGTCTGTAGGTAACTAGGCTCCTGTTATAGACACATTACTTCAAAGTGGTCCGGTTGAAATGTACATGCAAGGCACTAGCCAGATCTACTTTAGAAAGTTCATCTTTTATTAGTTGTGACTAGTGAGCCATTCTAGAGACACAAAGAGCGTTTCTGATCATGATTTAATTTATAGTTGATGAAAAAAGACACAAGCTCAATGTTAGAACCAAAAATAATCAGTCTCAGCACAGGCGGTTTCCTTTTCACCAGTGTAATTTTGCTGATTAGAACTGTGCCGCAGAACTGGGTAGATCCTTTTATATTCACAAACATTTTGGTCAGAGGTAGTGACCAGGTGATCCTAAATAGAGTGGAAAAAACATGAATTTATTGTATACTGATTTAAAGTGTTTATGATATATTCATTTAAAAAAAAACCAGGATGAACTGACGGGATCTAACCACATGGATATGAACTTGTTTGCCTCATCTCTAAGCTGAAGTTCACGTGCTTACCTAATTAAATCTGCAGCTGACCTAAAAATGACTAAAGATATTATTGCAGATTCACCCCATGTTTAGAGGGCTAACTCAGAAAAGCACAGTAGTTGAAGTTAATTATGCTGTATGCTATATCAAAGTGTTCCTGTCTAGATAATACCAAATTAAAATAAACTTGTGAATATTATTTTCAGACACTCCTGCACAGTAGTTATTCTTCCACCATGCTTTGTCTCCTTTTAATGTTTTCTGACAGTATCTCACAAGCATTCCTTGGATTTGCTGCAATCAAACTAGAGTGAGTTGGAAAGCAGGAGCTCAGTTTTTACCTGTGGAGAACCAAATCTCACTGTTAGGGAAAATGAATTGGGATGTCAATGTGTGAGAGAAGGAGAAGACCGGGGCTGTGTTTCTGATTTGCACACTTGATGCTGCATTGTCCAAACAGCCAAAAAGTCATGAGAGTAGAATTCATTTTGCCTACTTCAGCTGTTTAAAATCTAAGGCTGATCTCATCTTTCTGGGCTTTATGGATTACCAATAAGGAGAAGCAATACCTTCAGAGAACAATTAACCTCCTCCTAAGAGGCAGACCTGAGCTGCCTGGGTTTGCTTTTGGAAGTCGATTAATTTTTCCCTGATGATTCTAAAGTACCGTACATCCCTGGTTTGACTTAGGTATTCAACTTGTAGGCATCCTGCCTGAAAACTTCATCAGAAGTAGTTTTACTGCACTTGACATGGTCACAATGACATATATATGTATAATCATATACCACTGTGAAAAAATATATATATCGCACCTCTGAATATATATATTTATATGTATTATGTATGTGTATTCTGAGTGGCATATCATTCAATTTTGGATCTTTCACTACAAGAAGACATTGAGTCTTTCTGGTGAGAAAGACTGGAGTCTGGAGAGAGTCCAGAGAAGGGATACAGAGCTCGTGAAGGGTCCGGAGCACAATGATAAGGAACAGCTGAGGGATTTGGGGATGTTTAGACTGGAGAAAAGGAGGCTCAGGGGACACCTAATCACTTTCTACAACTACCTGCAAGGGGGTTGTTGCAAAGTGGAAGTTGGTCTCTTCTCCAAGGTAACAAGAAACAAGATAAGAGAAAATGGCCTCAAGGGGCACTAGGGGAGGTTTAGATTGGATATTAGGAAAAAAAACTATTTATGGAAAGGATTATCAAAATTGAAAGCGGTGAAGCTGCCCAGTGAAGTGGTTGAGTCACCATCCCTGGATGTGTTTAAAAGATTAAAAGATGTGTAGATGTGGCACTTAGGGACATGGGTTAGTAGTGGTGGACTTGACAGTGTTGGGTTTATGGTTGGATTGGACAATAATTCAGGTCTTTTCCAGCATAAAGGATTCTATGAAATTTATAATTTTTATATGAAATTTATAATTTTTGCCCCTGTGGTGTCTATATATGCTGTCTTTTAGACATCAGCTGTCTTTTAAACATCAGCTGTCCTTAGACATCAGCTTTAGGAGCAAGGAACCTAAAGTCTGTACTAGTAAGCTTAGTGGGTCAGTGGTTCTTCTCCAATCCCCTGAACAACTGGCAGAGCACAAGTAGTTCCCCTTACAACAGGGAGAGAGCAGTCTTGGGCTGGAGCTATTCCCTGAATTGTGCTCAGGCATTGCGTTGGCAGGCTCATGCATTAGCCTTACCAGGAAGCACAGCAACATTTGTACAGTCCCAGTGCTTGAACCAATGATCCAGACACCTACAGTTTTATGGTTTATAGGCTGTGTTATTTTCCAGAAAGGCCCTATTGTATGTAGGCTCTGCTGTTTTTCCAGTAGCTTGAAATTTCCTGAAATTTTGAAGGTCTAAACATCTCACAAGAGAGATTTAGGCAGAAGTGTCCTTAACCTTCTTTCACAAGACTGAGGTTAGACACTTCTTTTGTATTCTCCAGCTGCAGATAAAAGAGCTATTAAGTCCCCAGATCCTCAGCCAAGCTTTAGCTATTTTAGCTATGCTCATTCCTGATTCTCTAATGGGGTTTGATTTCTCAGTGGAGAACAGGAATAATTGATTGTATTCCTCAGAGGATAAACTGCTGAAACTCTTTCCTGTTTTTTCAAACCATTAGTATTTCAGAGTAGCTGCTCTGGCCCTTTCAGAGAAGAAGGGAACACTGGTTGGTGGTCACCTGGCAATTCTTGCTGCTCTTCTCTTTTAGTATTGTGGTGCTTTGGCTCTTCAAGCTTCTGCAAAGTAGCCCAGCTGTAGATGTGCTCACTCAGTAGCTGTGTGATCACCTCCCTCTCCCATCTTTCTTTTGCAAGCTCCTCTCTGTTTATGCAAATACTGGTTTTCAATACCCAGAGCTCTTGTTTGACTCTGCTTGTTTCCAGTTTCAAATTTATTTGTCTCCTTTTTGTCTCTCACCTTCTCAAGGATGCTCTTATTCCCCCTGCCCTACATATTTCTCTAAGTGTTGCTTCTCCTGATTTTATTCTGACGCAGTATAATTTTTAATTCAGCTAATTTTATTCTAGGGTTGCAAAGCAGAAGGTTCTTTACTGCTGTCTCTATTCTCATCCTACCTTTACAGGGCTTTTGATGCTGTTGAATAATTAATATTTGCTAAAGTCCACATTGTTAATGCTGAAAAAAGGTTAAAATATGTTAACAAACCTGGGAAAAGTACAGAGGAAAGCATACTGAAATGAGCTATGCTAAAATGTCATTCATATATCATGAAGTACTCTCCTAAAGAAAGTACATATAAATGGAGATAGATACATAAAACTGATTGTCAGTTTTATGCCTAAATATTCTGTGGCTGAACCTCTCATTCATTCCAGTTTAAAAATATGTTATAAGTTTTCTTAGAAGGTGTAAAAAGATTACAGATTTTTTTTTGAATGCTGTTTTTATTAGATCTACTGATTTATAGCCAAATGAATAGGATTATAGTCTTCTGTAGGAATAAAATTAAATTCTTATTCTGTATTCTGGTGATGCAGATTGACTACGAATTTGGTAATTAAGAGTTTTTACACTGTTAACCCAGGACTTTCTATCCTTGATAAACCCATTTTTAGACGATTTCTTTCCATTTCCAGTCCAGACACAGTTTGCTAAGGTACTGCCAGAATCTGTGGTCTCTGTGACTGGTTAAATGAGTTTCCTAAATATAATTTAAGGCATTAATGATAAATGAGTACTCTTTCTATCTGCTCTTTCAGAAGTTTAAGTTGTTTTAAACAACTAAGGTGCCTAAAAAGTCTGTCTGGATCCTCCTAGGATGTAAAGTCTCTAAACCACCAAGTGAGTTTTTCATTTCTTATGTTGCACATATCCTAATGACCTTCTCTCTTTGTTTTTTTTTTTAAACTAATTTCTCTCTAAAAGACAGGCTCTTTCTCAGAGCATTTCAATATGAATAGGCAGCCATTAAACAACATCTGTGCTTTGTCAAAAGCTATGTCCTTTGTAATTTTTCAAGAGCTGCGTTTTTTTAGGCAGTCCTAAATCACAGGTTCTCACCTGGATTAACAGGCATGATGGCGTGGATTTGGGATTGTGCTGTCCCTTGTATAAAGTTTCACTGTGAAATGACAATAGTGAGAAACCTGTAATTTTCTACAAAGATATGATTTAAGGAAATTGACAGCTCCTTCTGTGCCAAAACACTTTAGCTTTTGCCTCTCATTTACCAAAAGCATCTTCTCAGCCAGTAACAATTTGACTAACACCTACTTTTTAATTAAATGTTGTAGCATTTAGGAAGATGCATGCTAATCTGGGCCCCAGATCTGCAGCCCTCAGCTTTACAAGATGCTGCTCCAGCAGGGGCCGTAAAGCTCTCGATAAGAGGGGTAAGGAGCAAGGTGCAGGTCCCACAGCGATAACCTCCTGACTCCAACATTATAGGTCTTTCTGCTGGAATTGAGTTCTACATCTTCCTCGATTGGTTATTGTCACAAATGAGTAATGGATGCACCCTGCCTGCGTCCCCAGGTACAGGAGCCAGTCCATCAGGCCATCGGGAAGCGCAGCTGCCGGCCGTGGGGGCAGGCAGATAACAGGCAGACCCCGAGAGGGATGTTAAAGGCACCGCCACCACGGGGACAGTGGCCTTCAGTGCTCCTGCGAGCACCCGCCCGCCTGCGACCGCCCCTTCCATGGCTCTGCGTGGGTATTAATCAACCTGCTCCCTGGGACCGTGCAGGGGAACAGATAAAGTGCAGCAAACAAATCAAAAGCAGGGAATTGGCTGGAAAATGCACAGCATTCAGGCCGTGCTTAGTTAATTTTGGTCCGTTTTTCAGAGGGGGAGAATGTTCAGGATGCCTTGTTCACACTGGGAATTACTGTTAGAAGTGTATGCACATACATGCATATGTATATGTATATATATACACTAAAATATAATATATACTTATCATGCATTATAGTATTATATTTCTTATTATGTATTATTATATGATAATATGTACATTACATATATATATTTAAAATTAAGCCTTGCAAAATTGTCTAGCTACCTGCTGAGCTGAAAAATGCACTTGTCATTTTTTTTCTTTCCTGTCAGCGATGATAGCAAAACAAGTAAGTGGTGTTTTAGTAAACCTGTCAGGAAATCGACTCATGCTGACTGAGAAGTGAGTAAGGAGGTAAATAAGACTTGTGTTTTAATTCATTAAGCATGTTGCTTTGAAAGTGGTGTGATTTGCATTACCGTCGCTTTTATAAAGGCTTGACTGGAGGTTTCCTAGAGCATACATGATAAAGTGGGTTTTTGTTTAACATATCAGGTAAATTTGAAGGTCATCTCAGTTTCTAAATGCATCTAACTTAGACAAATGGTCCACGTGCTCCTCCAAAGGAGGACATTTGTAGTACTACCCTGCCTAGCATAATAGTAACATTATCTGTAATTCAGGAAATTCCATTTTGTTATCTAATCATTTGTTGGAATAATAACAATTTGAAATGAAAAGCTCCAGAAATATCCTTTTGAAAGTGTATAATTAGAACTCACATTGAAGACAGATTTTCTAAAGTACAGAACTTCTGATTAACCAACAGTTTCCAAAACTGCTTGGAAGCCAGTGTCACAGAGAAAAGCAACAGGACTTGTGATGTACTGAGCTCCTTCAATATCTGGTCATAACTATTACTGTGACTATACGTGTAAATATACATGTAGTTCTACATTTCTGTAGGCTATGATTCATCCCATTTGGCAATGCTCAAATTTAATAGAAAGTCTTATACAACACTTTGTCACACAAGAAAACAGATACATTATATCACAGAAAACACATCTGGTATTCCTCTGAATGAAAATGGCAGAAGGATTTTTGGAATACAAGGAGGAAACTCCCATATTTTCAGGGCTGTATACATCACAGATTTAGCAGTTATATATTCTGTGGGCGAGAAGGGGTAGTGAGCGTGAAGGTGGAACAAAAACCAGAAATTGTAAAAGTAGAAAAATATTGCTACTAGAAATTTCAGAATTACAAAATAGTTTATTTATGTCTTTTTTCTTTCTGTGGTGGCTCAGAGCAATTCTGCACTTCGATATTTCCTTGAAGCATTGTTTCAGAGTAGCTAAAGGAAAAGAATGTAATTTTCAAAGCTCCATAGCTCTTTCAAAGCAGAGTAATTCAGGGTGGAGCTCTCATGAACATACACATCAAGTTCTGTGCTATTTTCCCTTATGAAAGTCTTTGTTCAGTTTAATTCAGCTGCTTTTTGACTACTTGGACTATAATTTTCTATGTCATATTTTTGCCTGAAACAAAATTGGTTTAGAAAAAAAATAATTGGAAAAGATTGTTCAGCATTTTTGGAACTAGGTTTGATGATTAAAAAAAAAATAGTATTTTGCTAGAAACAATATTTTTCCTACCTTTTATTTAAAAGGCCAAGCCTCTTAGAAAAGAGAGATGCTGCTGAAACCACAGATAATACTTTTCACCATCCCTATTCAAACCTCCCCAGTCTCAGCCAAATTATAAATCCATGGCTTTCCTTCTTTTCACTTGCTTGGTAGGGATTGGCTGGGCCTCAGAGAATTGCTGGGAAAGGGGACTGATGTCTGAAGTCAGCACCAAAGGCTCTAGATCTTCCTCCTCCTTCTCACTGTGAGAACCTGTAGCAGGCATAGAGACAAGCTTTCCCCTCAAAGCACTCTCTGAGCCTGTTACAAAACTTTCCCATTTTATCAGCCAAGGAACCACAGAGAAGCTTGCTCACATTTGTTTTCATCCTTTTTGCCTAGTGATGGTAAGACTGCAAGAAGAGAAGGAGCAGTTTATCTAGGAACATGAGTGAGGAAGAGGCAGTAGTCCATAGAGCCAGGTGGAATTTTAGAAGACAGGCTGGATATAGGCTGTAGGAAGACAGAAAAACATGGGATGAATACGCAGCAAGGGAAACTCACATAGCAAAGGCCAAGCATATAAACTCCCATTACCTTGAGTTTCCACCTAGCAGTGTCAAGAGCAAACCTTAATCCATACACTATGGTGACCATTAGGTATGGATTTTACTGAGTTAATGGACCATCTCACCTTCTAAATTTTCCTTTGTTAAACACCTGGGTGCATCAAGCCTCAAGCATGCTGAGGTGAGCAACCTGAAACAAGAACTGACACTTAGTCCCAGAGGTGTCTGTCTCCCCATCAGTTCACCTGCAGTGACCATGCTTCTTTCAAGGTACTCATTGAAAAAGTGATTATTGAAGAACAAAGTCTGTTCTCAGATGTGGTTGGTATCTCCACAGCAGAAGTGGAGAGAGAACCCAGTGTGCTGCTCATCTCTACCCTAGTACCAGGACAATGGGAATTTCTTCTCAATATCACTTGAGTCATTTCCTGCCTATGTCCCTTCCCACTTCTGCAGCAAGAGACGCAGGATGTCTGCAAATAGCACCTTCCTTCAGGGCATATACATTTTTTGAACACCAGCTGTTGTTGAGAATTGAAAAGTCTGGCTGGTCCAGCTTGGTGAAATAACCTCGAATTTTGTGTATCAAATTTATCTTCACTCGGATTTTCAGCAGTTTACTCTTTTCAGGATGCTGCTGGGTGTTCTTCATCCTGGCCCTTGTCCCAAGTAAGTCACAACGCTGGGGAAAATAAGATCAGCGCTGTTAAGGATATAGGCTTGGGGCTTGATCCTGCTGCCAGGGGCATCCACAGGAATATTATTTTAAAATTACAAGGCTGCTGATAAAAGTAAAGAAGGAAAAAGACAGCATGGAAAATGATTTGGGGGGGACACCTACTATTTTTAAAGAGTAGTTAAGCACATTTAAGACAAAAGATATTACAAAACACCATGGTTAAGAGAAATAAATAAAGGGAAGAATGAATCATGCCACATCCAGCTTTATTTTCTAGGAGTCATATGGTCATACTGAGATTGATCCAAAATTTTCTGAGGGTCTTTCCCTTAACGTAGCCATTTTTAAATCTGTGTTCTAAACAAAAAAAACCTGAACCCAAC
>VXBB01023998.1:69062-158197 GCA_013399915.1 Illadopsis cleaveri
CAACCCCCCCCGCCAACGACCCCCTCCTGCTTCCTTCCAAACTGATCCTTCTAAAATCAATCCAGTGAACTGAGTCTTGGAAAAGAAACCGCAGAAAATCAGCAGCAGGCCTTACAAAACTTGGAGCATTTTCCATTTTTTCCAAATAGTGGAAGCTGATCCCTTACTGGACCTAAGAGTTGATTTGTGGCTAAGGCTTAGATTCTTTAGAATATGTTAACTTTCAAACTGAAAGGAAAATAAGCACAAGGGGAAAACAGAGAATGAACCCTGTTTTGCAAGAATTTTTGCCTTCCTCATTGGAAAGGTATTAACAGATGAAATGCTGTTTTCTGCAGAAGGCTGAAGAAATTATTTTTCTCAGCATATGGAATTTTGTTCTGTGTATTGTCTCTTCAAAGTGTGTTTGCTTTAATGTTTGACATAGGCGAAATTCAGCCTTGGTGGTTATATTACATTCTTAAAATAATAATAATGTTTACCCGTACCATGAATTCACTTTTTAGAGTTTGCAGTTGCCTGGGTACTAACCTCTCTGTTGTGCTTGAAGTGCAGCCCCAAAGAAAGTTCTTGTTAGAATTTAAGATGTGAAGATCCATTTCTGCCTAACAATCTCCTACTCCTGCATTCCCTGAAGTGTATCCCATCTGCTTTTGGGAGCTCTCATTGCAATATGCAGTGATTGCAGGATAAGCACACCATTTTCCTGTCAATACTTTCCTATTAGCCTCCTGGATCCATACATCATCCTCTTGCTGGCCTGCAGTTTGCTTATCTTTGTCTCTGAGGCTGCCTTTGATTTATCTAACACCCAGGTTAATGAGGCATGGAGCCCAGGGTGGCTCCAAGGATAATGCACTCCTGTATAAAAATGCTTAAGGAAGGATCAAGTGATAATCCATTCTAGACTAAAAGGCCTAGCTCTTCAACAAATGTTGTATTTCTTAATCACTAAGCTAAGACTATAATAGCTCCCTGTTAAGCTACTGCCATCAGTAAAACTAAACCCGCTAACTATGTGAATTTACAAAAGAACTGAAAATTAGATTTTAATTTGTGTTCCAAAAAATACAAAAAAAAAAAAGTTCATTTCTTAGGAATAGTTATCACCATTATTTGACAGTGTTCTTATGCAAAAATAAGTTAGCTTTAATATTTAATTTACAGTAATAGTTTTATATTCCCTCACTGGGACCTATGTTTTTCTAAAGACAAAAATAACAGAAGCTAGAATGTTACTGTGGCAAGGATAAATCAAACTAGCTATTTCAATAATGGAGGTAATTACAAAGTGTATATATCTGAGATGTACTGAGTGGTTAGGGGTTGTTTAATTAACATAAAAATTTCAATATCATCAGCAAGAGTGTTGGTATCACAAAAGCATTGTTAAAAATGCGTCTTAAAATAGTTATGCCTTTCTCTCTTCCTAGCTTGTACAGAAGACTAATATACATTAACTTCCCATTTCTGCTAATTACCATCTTACACAGAAACATTTTAATGAAAGCAAGGTAAAGATCCAAATAAGCTTTCAGAGCTTTATTTATTTGTTTATTTTAAAGCACTCTACTGCATATTACTTTGATGTCTGTTTTGGCTTCCTTTTTTTAGTTGTTGTTTTTGTTTTGTTATGCTTGGTTGACCCTCATATTACGAATCTGCTGCAGGCTCCTGAAATATGTGTAATGTATAACCATTTAGAAAATGACATAGCACCCAATAATGGGATCATTCCTATGGGATGACATGCTCATGTTTTGAAGCAAAAGCCACACACAAGGAAGGCGTTCACCAATTGGCACACCATAGCCCCCAAGGACTTGACCCAAGTAATAAGTCCTTTACTGGTCACTAACCTACATTATTGAAATTTAGTTTGGATTTTGATGACATGACATTGTTAGGGGTTGTTATTGAGATGTAAATGATCTTCCATTGGGTTATTTAAGACACATGAAGGATCTAGTTTAGAATGAAAATTGGTTATTGATTATTCCAGCAATTAACCAAATAAATTTTCGCACTTATATTAACATTTTTGGAAACATTAAATTATTTTTTTCTCAAACTGACCTAAGTAGCTGAATTGATTCCTTAGCAATCTTTAAGATGTATTGAAAAAGGAAAACAAAGATAAACAAATATTGTTATGTTCTTTGTGGTGTTCTGTTTTAAGTCTATTTTTTTTCCTCAAATATCTACTAGAGATCAGTAGTATGTGATGCAGTTGCCTATACAGTTGTACAGTGTGCTCCACAGATTCTCTGGTATTAAAGACAAGTTTTGAGCACATACAAAAGCCTTCCACCTCTTTGTTCAATCTTCTTTTTTTTAAACTTCTATCATTACATTAACATAATAAGTCAATTTCAGAGTTAATTTTCTCTACTTACATTTCTTTCATTAGTGCTTCAAGTCTCCTATGTAAAACATCCTGAGATAGGGGCCAGTCCTTTCAGATGCCTGTTGCTATTTGTAATAACCGTGTAATTGTACTGATAGCACAAATATTAACAAAAAACATTTCCCCATCTCACTTAAAAGTGGAAAGTGTATTACTTTACGCCTAGGTATTTTAACTGGAAAATGGGTTTCTTGCATTTTTCAGAGGGAGTAGTGCTGAGAAAGCTTTAGAGGCTGTTACACTCACCACAAGGTCACAAGGCATGTGCCACTACATATTAGGTTTGGTGGCAAAAACCAGAGAATATATCATATGAATATATTTTATAACTAACTCAGCTTAGTCTTCTCTCTTTCTGTGCTGCAAGATCCAGCAAATGAAGGATATTAGGCACTAAAGACAGACATATGCTTTCTTGTTACAATTTCACTGTTGGCGTCCCAGAGATACGTTTATATATAAAATATTTAGGTAGGGAAATGGCAAAAGGAGCTTGACTGGACTGCTAGAACTCATTACTTAATGTGCTGTCTGTAGATGGTACTACTGAACTCACTGAAACTAATACTGTGGTCATGTGCTCTCTTTTGTGTTGCTGTATCGTCTCAGAATCCTCCACACCTCAGATAATATTACATGGAAAATTAGCTGCCTCCCCACTGCAGTTTGAACAAGGCTTTCAGAAAACTCTTCCACACAGAGATACTTCAGTTTAAAAGTCCCTTTCAAAATTAGCAGCTAATAGCAGAGGGTTGGTATTTTCTAACATTGACTTTCCTTAAATAATTCTCTCTGTGGTATTATACACTTCTTTCCTTCTCTCTTAGTTCTGCTGGTTGGATACAGGCAAAGTACCCACAAATTAAAATGAGTTTTATGCCCTTTTATGGTCCCTGTCATCTTTTCAATGTCTGTATCATCAGAAATTATACTCAGCTTCTCTTTAACATGACAGACTGCATTACCTCCAATCATAGTGGAGGATTTGATAAATGGGTATTTACAACAAGCTTTCACATCAGTCTCTACACCCATTAAACATATAATGCCAGCTTGGCCATTTTTGTTTGGTTTGGTTTATGTTGGCTGATCACTTGAATTAGAGATAAGCAGCAACTCCTAGCATATGACTTTTTTTAGCTTTTCTAATATAGGGGTTAAATATTAGTTTCCAGTGTTAGTATTTTGATACACAGAGAAAATCTAATGGTGCCAATAGATGTTAAGACCCAACAATGATCAAAATATAAACATGAAACTTTGCCCTTACTGAACTTGAAGAGTATTTGTCTTCTAGATCTAAAAAAGCAGGACATATCTGCCAAAACATATACTCAGATATTAACCATTAAAAAAAAAACCACCACCCTTTAAAGAATAAGCTAAAACATACAGCTATACTCCTATGAAATAACAAAACAATGAAAATAAAACAAATGTCTTGTTTTCACCCAGTAACTATTGATTACTTCAAATGCTCTCTTTCATATACAGCTCTTCTAGTATATTTTCTGAACAGCAACAGAGCTGTTTTCTGATTTAGTTTCCATCCAGCTACTGGTGAGTTTTCCAATAAACCACTTGGGTGAGAAGTAATCACATGTACGGTGAGTGCAGACAGACATCCAGCTTAAGAGGTAAATGATTCTCTGGAAGTGACTATTTTTGTCCATTAATTCAGAGGACTATGTACTCCTAGGCACAGATGTAAAGGTGAGATTTCTGTGCCTATCAGCTGAACTTCCCAGCAAGCCCATCACTGCTTCACTTTTAGAGGTTCCAGCTCAAATGCCTGTGCCAAGTGCAACCAGGGCAGTATCCTGAAGAAATAATATCCTCAAACCAAATGCAGCTAATCAAGAAAAGATCATAAAAGATGTCCAAACAGATTTGATAACACATCCAGCAAGACAGCAGCCATTTAAATTCACTGTCCTTATTTCCCTTATGTCACTGTAGCTGGGGTCATATTTCATAAGTGTGGATGGATAACTTTAATGGCATTTTTCTTTTCAGTGGAGGTTTTTTCCTGTTTTAGGACTTTACATTTCTCTAGAAATATTTCTTAACAGGGTCAGGACTTCACTGTTCTATAGGCAGCACAGCATCCCAGCTCTGTCAGGCTCCCTTTCTTTCCAGGTATGCATTACCACCACTAGCAGTGCACATAACCAGTCTTCAAAAGCATGCTCTAGTGTGTTTACTGACCTCTGATTGCAAGTAAAGATTATTCCCCTTAGACATTCCCATAATGGGGATGTGTATGATGTGCTGTTTGCATATAGGAATGTGTGAAGCTGGAAATAGGAATATGTTAATGAATGCACTTTTGTGGCACTGGAGGCAGGGTGCTGTCTGTGATGAGCACATATTATGAAATACAGGTATGTGTCCAGCTTCCTGTTGAGATACCAACTTGTGGACTGTGAGGGAAACATTATTTGTGTCCCTTTCTTGAAATAACATGTGCTAAACAAAACAATTGCACCTGCAAATATCACCTGATACAACAGTTTTAAGAGAGATTGGTGTATCTTGCATTAATAATAAATGTGAAGCAGAGCTTGATATTTTATTTTATAAAGATAAAACACAAGACTGTATACTCAAGAAACATTCATAATAAATGTCAGTTTTAGGGGGAAAAAGGCTGTAATATTGTTTAAAGTATTAAAGGTGTGTTTTGCTTTAGGAACTGCAAAAAAATTTCTAACCACTTTTGATCCATGGTTGCTCTTGTGGACATGCTTAGCTTAAAGTCTAGCAATTCAACAGAACTCACAATATGCCTTACTGTTTACTAATATGATAGATAGGATGTGACTATCTGGCTGTCATCACTGAAGAGATTCAGAAAAGTGTCTAAGGGGAAAGGTGGTGGAACAGATCTGAGTGGCTCAGGTGCCTCAGGCCATTTGGATGCCTCCTCTTTGTGATGCCACAGAAGAGCTGGATGCAGAAACCCTGGCCTCTTGTGGGCAATGACCCAGATGGCTCTGCAGGCAGGTAATTAATATACATGTAAAATGCACCTCTCCTATCTTACCTACCCTTAGATAAGCAAGAGGTGCCATTGTCACTGCTTGCATTGCTGTGCTCTGTTGTGTTTTGTGCGTAGCACAGTCTCAAAACCTCACTAGATTTCTTTTTCAATTATAACTGTGCAGATTTATATAAAATATTGTTAGTGAGTAATTGCACATTTGTGCATCCATTCCACACAGTGTGCAAGCAGATTAGATTCTTCATGCAAAGCAGTGAAATGCAGTGCGCAATCAGGTATTTAATTAGAATTTGGCCTAAATTAAATACACTGAGAATAACAGACTTAAATCCTTATGAGAAGAGAGACTATCTAGTGGTAATCTAATACAACTTCTCGTAGCTCTTATTGCTCCATATAAAGTAGTTTAGAAGGAAGAGCACCACTTGGAAAAAGAGAAAGTAATTTAAGAAGTCCAGATCTTTAGTAGGCCATTTCAAAGAGAGATTGCTTGGTTCCCTAGGCAGTCCAAGTCCTGCTTCTAGGGAAAAGTGCTGAACTCTCTTCTGCCAACTGTCATACACTAGGATTACCCTCTGATCCTCTATTCCTTGGCTTAGTGAGCTCCTAGGCCGACACAGTCAAATTCAAAATGTCAGTCATGCAGGAATAAAGGCTGAAGAATTGCACTTCCTTCACAGCAACTAAAGCCCATGGGATCATGGAAGAGGAAAAGGAGAAAGTCTGTGCACCATAGCCTTACATGGATTGGTATTTGTCTTTCCTGACAACACGGCAAGCAGTACTGTGGTGAGGAAAGGGTTAAGGACATTTTTTTTGTTAATGTGTATAAACACATTTGCTGACATCTACAGCTGAGTTCTGCAAAGGGACATGTGCATATAAATGGTGGGATTTGGATGTGCACACAGATTTTGTGGTAGCGCAGCAATTTCTGAAGTGAGGATATGGGGGTTTTGGTGAATTCTTCCTTGGAAAACACAGTAACTTTCTGATATGTCACTGTTCTTTTCTCACCTTTTCTGCTTCCCACTTGTCTGGTTTGGCTCTTCTTTAGCCATAGTTATCTGCATTTTAAGGACGGAAGAGTGGGAGCCAGTGTGTTAGAGCCTGAATTCTCCACCTACACAGAAGGATACATAAATCTAAATTATTGAAAAATACACTTTAGCCAAGAACACAGTCATACAATAGATAAAATCCTGAAACCTTTATTCAATCCTTTCTCAAAAACAACCAATATGCAAGTCATCAGGAGATTTCACTGAGGTATGACTTGCATTTGGTGATCAAGGTTGTTTTATTTGAGCAAGACAAGGGGGATGAAAGTAGTGGGAAGAGAAAAGCCAGGTCACTTTTCTCATTTCTCTTTAATCAGTTAAAGCTGACAAATAAACCAAATAGCTGAACCAAAAGAATTCCAAATAGCTTTCTTTGCAGTGCAAACAGCTGTCTTTCACAAATGGATGATGTTTGGAATTGTTTTTAGTTTTCTAGTTGAAACAAAAAATGAACATAGGCATTTTTGTTAAATGGAAGTTATGTAGAAGAGCTTCAGGTGACTGGCCATAAAATATATTTGTACTTCTACATAATGTTCTCTTCTTCCCTCTTTGACAAAATCAAAAGCAAGAAAGAGTGATGAGATTTCAGGGATCAGGCAAGAATGAAAACAAAATGCAAAAAATTTTTTAGTTTGTTCATCAAAAATATTTTCACAAAATTTTTGGCTGAATGCAATTTGGTTGCATCATTTATTTACTACCTGAAAGTTTTGCATGGTACAAGATGGCATCCCTTCCCAGAAGTCTTAAGACTAAAATGGAAAGTGTCTAGTCAAAGCACTAGTATATATACCCTGTGCCCCTGTGTGCTAATGATAGACCCAATGAGTATGAAATAGGTTTTTCCAAGCCCACAAAAGCACACTGATGTGGCTTGCTGCTACACTGGTTCTGAATCTCTCTCTTCAGATTCCAGGCAGCTTCTAAGGGTTTCTTGCTCTGTCATAACATGGAATTGTACTAATGCAATTGGTGTAAATCAGAGGACTAAACCTCTGTTGTGTCATCAGACTCCCTGGGTTCAAAGCCTGACTGTGCCATGTAGTTATGCTGAACAACTCTGTTAGCCCTGTGGCCAGGGGTCTAAGCAATCAGGTTTTCATTGTGGAAAACATTGGGCTCAGCAGTCATAAATGTGTATTATGATGTGAAAATAAAGCAATTCCCTGATTCTGATAAACTTGATCTCTCCTTCTCCGGTGTCAGGAAAAAAGAAAATTCAATTTTGTCCCTCAGTTTGAGAGTGCCTGGCTTTCTTGAAACCACTTGCAAACAGAGAATTTGATAAGCAGACATTTGAATTTTTTTGAAAAGCAGCGCTGCTAAACCGTTCTTTATTTTATTTCCCCTTTTCCCTTTTAATATAGCACAGCACTGGTAAAGGGGTGTGCTCTTCCATTTTCCCTTCTGCTCCTTTTCTCCATTTTCTTTATAAGGCTTTAGAATAAGTATGATTTTAAAAGTAATAATAGTCTGGTTTTAGTTATTAAAAACAACAAAAATTGGACGTATCAAATTTATCATTTTTTTTGATATTTCTAATTGGTTTAACTGTTATTTCTTTTAGCTAAAAGTAGATCCACATAACAAAATTTTTAGGCAGAGAGTGGTGTTTCTTTTTTTTTCTAGGAGCTAGTAGGACTCAAAATGTTAAGATCCACAGTAGGCATAATTTGAAATATAAAAATCTGTGTCTCGATTAAACAGGCTGTGTCCTGGCAAATTTTATAGTTAGAATAGGTCAGGAGCTGGAGCCACTATGCAGAAGCACAAGCTAGCATAATGCAATGGATGTTATCTGTAGCACTGTATTATCTTAATATTCCCACCAGTTAAGATTTCCATCTGATTATTCCAAAGATGCCACATTACCTAGTGATGCCAAATATACATTAAAATGGGGAAAGCTATGGGCGTGATTGAACTGTGATAGCATATGGTTTGTACAGTCATTGGCCTCTTAAGAACTTACCTTCCAGCTGGGATCTGTGTAACATAAGAAACAAGGATATCACATTTCCCCTCTCTCTGCTTCTGGCAGGTGTGTGCTAGAGACTGACTGCTAAATACTTTGTAATTAGTATGCCTTGGAGCAGTGGCTGTCATCTTACATCTGTAACTGGAGTGAGGGCACTGTTAGCATGACTGTGTTCATTTCTTTAGTGTCCCAAGCCTATAGACCTATACAAGGCAGCCTGAAGGATCAGTGTTTGATGCATGAACCATAGGCAGACCTCAGAAATGTATCTAATTATACCAGTATCTGACTGCACTATTGTAGCAAGATGTATTATTCATAGATAAAGATGAACTGCTATTCAAGGATAGATCTTGTATATTCTGCCAGTTCTGAAGTTCAATGTCTAATTGAAGATTAAATAGTTTGAGACAATCAATAGCTGTATTTTAGATTTTCAAAACTATTCCTCCACAACATGAGCCATTGTCATATTTCCCAGGGTACATTAAATTGTTGGCATCATCTTTCAAAGTGGGTGAGAAAGAGACAGAGAGAGAAAGGCAAATTTATTGCTAAGGTATAAAGTTAAACAATTTTCTGAAAATGTGTAGGAGTACCTGTAATAACATTTGAAATATTTACTGGATCCCCGGCTTTTTTTGTTTGTTTGCTTGTGTTTGTGTGTGTTACCCATAATGTTTTAGTTTAGTGGAAAAGAAAATTCTCCCTTGTGGTGGGAGGACAACTCAAAGCCACAATAACTGCTTTTGGCAAATTGAGAGGCTTTATTTTCTCTCTGTTTAATACACAGTAACTATTTTAAAACCATCTGTACCAATCAGAAGTTATATGCCACAAATACAGATGAGCATCTAGATGGCAGCCATCCCTCATGAGAAATCCAGAGGAAAGGTCCCCACCCACAATTTCAGGCACTCTGATCATGAGGGGACTTTGGTTCTGTTTGGAGATCATGGTAACGACAGGTAGCTGTTTGTAGAACAGAGAGGATTTAGTTTTCATTTCAGAGTCAGACACACAGAGGATTTCAGAATGAAATGGGTCCAATTGAGCACTTCAAATATACCTTCAAATTATACCCTCAAATCTATTAGTAGCACCTAAGAACTGATACTGTGTGACTTGACCAGTTGTACATCTTAGTAGGTACATCACCACTTCCTTTGCTCTTCATAAATGTCTTACATCCAGCTGAAGATGCACCTTGTGTTATCTCCTAATCGCCACCAGACAGGAAATTTTACCTTGGGATCTTTCCATCACACCCAATAGCTGAGGTTATGCCTCTTAGAACCACTTCCAGACATAGAAGTTCTTTCTTTCAATGTCTGATGAAACTGTTAAGTGTAGCTGTTATCCAGGAGGCAATCTGACTAAAAACAATAAATATTTTGGGGAAAATCTTGTCTACCTAATTTTTCCTTAAACTTTTTGGTATTTAAAAAAGCAGACTTCTTAATTAAATTCTTACATAAATACTAAAAATCCCAACCTAAAGCAAACAAAAGTCCCAGATGTTTCCCAGAATATTTGAAGGACTCTCCAAATTCTTCCTAAAAGTAATCACTTTGTTTAGATGTGAAAACCCCTCAATTTGATATCTAACTTAGATAAGAATTAATTTTTTAAAAAAGGTAGGATAAGTTTCCATTAGGAGTATCAGTTTGCTAGATATCTCAAATCTGATAACTGGAATAGTATACATGCAATTCCTGAGCTTTAGTTAGTTGAATAGACCAGATCCTACTTTTACTCCTGAACACACTTACCTCTAGCTCTGAGAAACTGCTACACTTTTGTTTGCACATTAAGAACCTGCTATCAGAAGTCTTTTCCCTATGCTTGCACTTTTATACTAGTCAAATAACTTCTTAAGCTTCACCTTGATATACTAAATAAAAGGAGTGTATTTGGTCTCTAGGGCAGGTTTTCCAGGCCCTGGATGTCTGCTGCTGAGACAAGATGAGTGCTTTAACATTGGGAGTTGGAAATCCTCGACATGTCTCAAGAGGTAGCCTTTTTCAAAAAGATTCCTTTAATGGTCCTTAAATGTTTCACATCTCAGAGTTCATTAACCTTCTTAAGAGGAGTTGGCATATGTGTCTGTATATTTAAAGAATGCTTTGCATTAAATAGTCAATATTTATGTAAATGTCTGAGACAATATCTGACATTAACTTGACTGTTCTTAAGCAGGTAAAATTGAGATGGATGAGAGATTGTTTTTGAAGTTCTGAAAGAAACATCTAGTAAACACAATAAATGATAAAATAGTTCAAAGAAATCTCTGAATCTAGTGTGCGATATCCTTCAAAGAATTATGGATCGTGGGATGTGGGATAGGGAAAGATAACAGGATTTTAGCCACCACATCTTTTACAGTACATCTGCTTGAAGATATTTTTGGGAGAAGAAAGACAGTATCTCTCCTCCAGTCTGGACTGAATTTGCTATTCAAAGGTCTGGCTTAGGGAAGTATTCCCACAAGTTCCTGGGAGAGGTGAAGAGTCAAAGGAGGAACCTGCCCCAAGCTACTCTGCATTGCCCAGTCAGGACCCTTGTCTGTCTGTTCTGGCTATAGAAATAAGCTATGGAGATGGATCTGCTCTGAATAATCATAAAAAAAGAATACTCTTTTTATTCATTAGTGGATAGGCTGGTGATTAACCACCAGTCTATGTAAAGGACTTTACAGAGTTGTGCTGCCTGAGGCTACTCTAAAAGACACTGCATCTACTAGATGGAATTTCTCTCAGATTTTCTTCCTAGCTGTGTCCTCAAGGTGCTGTTTCAGCCTGGATTCATCCCAGGTACTTTAGGGGGGAAGCTATGTTCCCCTCCAGTCATCCCTCTGTACTTCATGGTAGGAGGCAGGAATTGCTGGAGGGGACACAGAACTTGTATCTGTCCTAGGAGAAATGGGGTGACTTGATTCTATCTCTCTATTCTATCCTCCCCAGCTAAGTGAGGATCCTGCTCTGAAACACCTTCTCAAGGAGATCATTTTGGCAAAGTAGCACCAAACCAGCTGATAGTTATTCTTTCATTTCTTCTTTCTCTCATTTCTTGCCATTATTTTCTTCTTTCTCTGTAGCTCCTGCTTTTAAACTGTCTTTAATTCCTAACACTTTTTGCTCATGGGAGTCCCTGCACTTTGAGAATACTTGACATTCAGGAAAATACACTTTATATGTTAAAAATCAATGGTGACACAATATTTACAGCCCAAAGGCCAAACATTTGTGCTTCTTTATAGAGAGTAAGTGCTTGGAGACCAGCTTTGTGCTGCTAAGCTATAGACATCAAAGAATAATTATACCACAGTTTTAAACTCAATGGCTTGAGTGGGTTCCAGAACAGTTAAGTGAGGGACTAGCTGATTTTATGGATTTCCTTAATACAGAGATGGATATAAGCATTATTATTTTTTCCCTGAACTGTGAATCAACTCTCTTTTTCTAAGAGAAGGTCATCTGTTCTCTGCTAAAATATTCATATGAAATCTAAAATTATAGGACAATACTTTCTCCTTCTTATGAAAAGGATGGATTCTCAAAAAAGGTATTTTTGTTGAAGTTGCAGTTAATTCCTTGCAAAAAAAATTAATTCCTCTTGCAAAAAAAGGTCATAATGTGATAATGCTTCCTCTCTTCCCCGCTACGTATATAATAAATATGCAACATTTCTGAAACCTTGATTTTTGAGCTGAAATAAATGCTACTTCAGAGATTCAGCTTTTCTAAATGGTGGTTTGTCATTTTAGAACTGTTTATGAAGATTTGTTTTCTATTCCAAACAAGAACTGTAACATTTTCAGTTGGCATATTTTACTCTAATAGGCTTAATTTTGGTGCATGAGACATAAACACTGCGAGGCATTTATGACATCATTAGAAACTGCACTATGTACCAAGGGAACGCAGTGTCATTTGGTTTGTACATTTGACCTCTGCTTGTTATTAGGTGCACTTTACTAAATCAGCAGAAGGAGATAGGTCACTAACGACTATTACCAAGCTAATAATAATTATAAGGGGAAAAAACTGTTACTGATGTTCCAGACACTGTTCCATATATGCTGTTCCTGAGACACTGAATTGTGATTTGCATTGTTAGGAATGAACTTTCTTTGACCTGAACCTTTCATGTGACATTAGTTAGACTGTTCTGATAGTTACATACCATCCTTTCTATGGGTGAAATTATTGTATTTAAATGTTTTAATGGATTTTTGAATTATTTTGATTTCATGATATCTCTAGAATAAATTAGAAAGAGAGGAGAGGAATTAGAAATATTTCACATGAAAAAAAATCTTGACAAGTAATAGGGGTGACCAACAGTATTTAGACCATATTTTGAACCATTGAAAATTGTGTTAATGCTGAGCAATTCACATCACAGGAGTTTATCTATCATCATCTCCCTCTCATTCTGAGCATACTCCATGCATGTAAGCGTATGAGGAAATGCAATGAGCTCAGCAGGGCTTGTGCTTAAGGTCAGATTCTCTGACCTGTGCAACTAGTAGCTGTTTTACTGATTGTGATGGTCTCAACAAACCTGATTCAGGTCTCAGACCCTGAACTGTCTGAAGGGGAATAGGTTGGACAGGTTTGTATGTTTGCACATACAAAGTTGTTTCATTCTACCTGGTGGCACTATTAAGTCAATGAAAGCACATCTTCTCTAAAAGGCCTGTGCACTATGGACTTTGTTGTTAATTTTGCTGCATCCAAGATTTAAACTCTCAGTCAGAGGTCAGTCCTTCAGGTTCATGACATGGGACATAAGTGAAGCAGAAGGTTTCTGTTTGCTGGATACAACAGTGTGAATTTCTATTTGCTCACTAGCAAAGGGTAGGTTGAAAAGAAAGAAAAGCTTATTAGCTGTGGAACTACTCAGTGGATGTTGTATAAATATCATTTGTTTAAAAAAATGCATGAAAGAATGGAAAAAAATCTACCCTGGGCCATCAGAAAGACTTCCATTAAGAAATTCAGTGGTGACTGAGAGACTGTTCTGGAGAAGTTCTATCAGCTGTTGATCCTGTTGTAATATTGTTATACACTTCTTAGATCACCACTACTGGCCATCTTGGGAAATGAGATACTGGGCTAAATGGGATTTTCATCCAGTAGATGCTGCAATTTTCTTGTTCTTATGATTTGTGTCATAAAAGAAAACCTTACAAAACCATTCTATATATTTTCAAGTTTCCATTGTGTTCACTTCTTCCTTCTGTCTTTCCCCACCTCCCCCCAGTTTCTCTAAAGGCACCTCTAAAGAATGAAAGTGCCTTTCATTCTGGTGTAACACCACATGCAAGTGTATATTTCTGAATATATCATGCTGGTTTCTCATGGTTTGTGTTCTCTAGGAAAAAAGCAGACAAGCAGGTTATTTTTCCCACGTGTTTATAGTTGTGAAAGTCCAATGACAATGAATGAGATTTCAGAGAGCAGCAGTGTTTCTGTTGCCATACCAAGAAAAAAAGACGTATTCTCAGCATGTTAGTGAATGTGTGGTAAAATCCTAGGGAGACAAAGGCAAATCTCAGCAGAATTGAAGTAAAAACCGTATTCCTGTTTAATACTTTACATGCTAGCACATTTTCAATCCAGAGATGACTGCAGATTTCACAACATTTCTATGGGCATATGATGAGAAGACAGAGGAATGCAATCCCCAGGATACAGAATAGAGGTCTCTGCAAAGCTGTGACTTACCACGCTGGGTATAAAAGATAATGCAGATAAAGAATGCACAATATACACAACATGGGTTGATGGTGACTAGGGAGGGGAAAAGAGAAATGCCAGAACTGAGTGAAATTTCACTTCATTTACACAGCAAAATTCCACAGACAGGTGTAATTTTTTGCTTGTTTTGTATCATCATCCCAGACTTGATATTGCTCTCTGTGACAGGTTGCATCATTATAGTGTACCTTTAAGGCTCACGTCAGAGGGTACAAGTGAAAGTGAAGAGTGCTATCTGCGTTTCACATACACAGCAGAATTTTTTTCCATTCTGATGTGTGAAAAATGCATCTTTCTGCTGAGAGGAGAGGGAAAGGAAATATTAGTTAATTTACTTAACAATCTCAATGTATTTTGCTTTCAGTAGAGTTTTCCTGGAAAGAAAAGGAAATTTTCTTTCAAAGTTCAAAGGACATTGGACAAACACTTTGAAAAAGTAATAAACAGATGCTTACTAGAGACATAAAATCCCAGGCAATTTCAGGAAGGCCCATAGCTGGAAACAGTTGGAGATTAGGAGAGGACTAGGAAAAGGACCCTGTGTGTTCTTACTCTTTGTCTTTACAGTCTTTCATAAGCATCCATTTTGGGGCATTATTTGAGTCCAAAACTGTGCTGTCCAGCAGCTACAGGATGAAGCATCAGGATATAGGTCCTGGGTTGGTCCATTTGGGCCTTTCTCATGTGATTCCCTCCCCATCATGGGGGACATTAGAACCTGTGGAAAGGTTTAAGAAACATTTCTCATAATAGATTAATGAAGGAAAGAACAAAGCAGTTTAAGCACAGGGTCACCTACTCAATGGTGCCTTAGGAGCAGAATTTGCAAGGCTGACTTCAGCATATCAGCTCTGAACACAGTGAACAGAGGAAGTGTTCAGGAAGATGCTGATGTGGATCCATTAGATAAAGGTCCACTAGAGATGGAGCAGGCAATAGTACGAGGCACAAGTGCCGGACCCCATCTGTCTCCTGCATCACATTCTGTCAAACTGGGATTTGAAACTTGACACAGGTACATAAATTAAGTGACCAGATGGGATGGAGAGTTCTCCAGGGGTTAATTGCAAGGCATCATGTGAAAAACTTCCCATTCCTCAGGGCGTGAACCAACATTTTGTATCTGCTCAGTCTCAGGTGAACATGCTGCCACTGAGCCCCACATACTCATCTGCTTGTTTTCCTTCCACATTTTTGCCATTTCCATGCAGTGACCTTTCCTCTCCCCTGCCCATGGTTCATTGAGGACCAGAAAATATGCTCCCTAGAAATACACTGGCACTCTCTTCCCACAGGGTTCCTCTGCAGCAGAGCAGTCTAAGATTGCAGCCACCTGAAGCTGCACTCTGGGTGTATCTTTCTGGCAGGAGACGTCTAACCGCTGGGTTATTATGCAAAACAGGTGCTGTACCACAGTGAGTTAAAAATGGTTGATGCAAGCCTAGCAAGTGAGATTTCCCCAGAGATATGAGTGCAGCAGTGCACACACTCTGGTGCTGAAGAAGCCACAGGTAGGTCATAGACAGACAGCTCCCTTAGTCATCCTAGAGGAAAGGACACTACTCAGCATTTCAAGAAACTCAGGTGCCCTAGGTGAGGCAGGAATTACACAAATGTCTCTCCTCTGTTTAAACATTATCAAATGATTAGTTGTTTGTTGCCAGGATCAGTTAAGCTTGTTGCATAGAATGTTTGCTCATTTTGAAGCATTTTTAAATTATTTCCTTTTTTCTTAATTCATCCTGCCTTTTATCCTCCTTTCTGGTGCACGCTAATGTTATCTGTCTTCTTTCAGTTAATTTGGGGCCCAATGGACTCATTTCTGAACCCTGGATTCTCTTTCCTCCCCACAGCAAGTGCAGGAGCTGGCTGAGGCCTCGAGTATGCCAGAACTGAAACTTGGCTAATGTGCAATTAATGCTGGGAACCTGATTAAAATTCACAAGAGCCAGAGGCATAAAAGGCCAACTTTCCAGCTGCCTCCAAGCCTGCTTCTGAATTCACCCACTTTAACTTCATATTTACAAGGTGAAAAGGAATTTGTGTACAACAGACAGACAGATGCAGCATTAAGAAAATTGTTGCTGAGTATATAGTTTATATATTCCTTTACCAAAGTTGTTTTGCATATTGTTGATCACAGACTGATTGTGCTCTAGGTTATACATAAAACCTCCCTCCCAAACATGCACACACGTTTTAGTATTTTTCGTAATAGAAAACTTAGTACTCTGCTTCTTAATGAGTGGTGCTGATGGGAAATGACCCCTGCTTTCCTAAACACACAGCAATCTAATTTGAACCTGTGTGCCAATTACTGGCCTCTGTGGAGCACTTTGCTGTGAAACAATCAAGTCACAATAGGATTAGAAAGCGTTGCAGGGAGACCACAAGGGAAAGCAAACACAAGCGTAACTGCAGGTTTATTCCTTTAAATTGTCTGTAAATAGCACTGATAGCTTCCTCAGTGCCACCTAGGTATTGTTTCTATAAATCCTCTGTAGGTACAATCTAAAATGAATATAGACAAGGAGAGTTTTATAGCATACAAACCTTACTCACTGAGCTGGTCTGTCCCTAGGAAGATTGTGGGTGTTTACCTAAGGAAAGGTATCCCCAGAAGACAAAAGTAGAAAAAGCCGGGCAGACATCACAGCTGCCTCAAAGATTTGTTTTTTGTGTTTTTTTTTGGTTTTTTTTAGTTCAGAGAATACATTTTTGTATTCTTGTTGCTAAATGAAAACTGTCATTCCTGTGAGAGCAGCCATACTGCTATCTAGATGTGCATGCATAGATCTGGCAGATAGACAAGATGCCTTCAGTTCACCTAAATTAATACTTTGTTCCAATCCTGAACCAACAGTTTAATATGTGGCCAATCCGCATAGCTCAGCAGAGTAATGCCTTGCCCAGTGTCATGAACAGGCTGGCTTACCTTGCTAAAATGGGAATGAAGCTACATCCCCTGTCTTGTGATGTGCACGTGCTCCTTGGTGCTGCTTCTCTTGTATAGTGGCCTCAAGTTTATTCTTTGTAGAGACCTTTCTCTGTAAGATTGTGCTAAAAAACATGTGGGATGTACCCACATAACAGGACTTACAGTTATTTCTAGATAGCCTTTGTAGGTGAGGCTACTTGATATGAAGTCATGAGGCCACCTAACTCTACAGATTTTTATGCCTCAGATTCAGGTGTCAGTCAGAGAAAAAGATCAAGCCAACTGTAGCTGCTAAAATAGTCTATGGATAATAATCACTATGTAGATGGCATGAGCTCTGGCTGTCTCTGTGGGGAGGTTTCTTCAGTCCGGATGTGCATAACCGGCTGTGCTAAACCATATCATGCTTGGAGTAACCATACTTTCTGACTTGATATGTGCCAAAATAATGAAAATGTGGCCCCAGAACTTATCTTTCGTCATCCTTCCACCACTTCACCTTAGGTCTTACACCAAACCACTTTCTACTGTACCTCCATGGCAGCTACCTTTTAAAGCTTTGTAGCTCTTCTGTGTTCAGTCAGAAGCACAGGCTGTAGCACTGGTTGAATCCTGTGAAAAACCTTTTCAGTTCCAGGTGAGTCAAGGAAGGCAGCTCTGACAGATACAGCAACTAACTGCTGCGCAAGTTCCAAAACTTGCAAGGATGCTGTGAAGAAGACAGAGCAAAGCTCTTCATGGTGTTGGATGAAGGAAGGACAAAATACAATGGGCATAAGGAAAAGAAAAAGAGCAGCTTAGACTTCATATAAGAAAGTCTTTGTTTCCCATGGGGACAGTGGGGCAGTGGAGCAGATCTCCCAGAGAGGTTATGATGTCTTTGTCCTTAGAGGTTCTCAAAACCTGACTGGACATGGGCCTGAGAAACCTGGTGTGACCTTGGAGCTGCTCCTGCTTTGAGCAGGAGTTCGGGAAAAAAAGACCTCTGAGGTCTCTTCTGATATGGATGTGTCTGTGATTCTGTGCCTGGTACTTGTTATTTTGACTGACTGCAAAGCAGTAATTCCAGGTTACTCTGTGATTCCATATGGTGTATAATATGTACATATCAATACCAGACTGAACCTCAATTAACCTATCTGTTCAGAGTGGTGTGTACTAATTTCCTGTCTATCTTTGCAAATCATAATATTATTGAAATAAAGACAGTTCAGCTTGGAAAAAGTCGGCACAAAATTGATCATACACAAAAGTGATCTTGCTGGGTTGAGTCCTCTAAAACTATGAATATTTGATCTCTTAATTGTAGCTGTGCCTTGAATGACACTTAAAACCTCTGATTTTATTAAGTTTCATCTTAATAATTTAATTAGATAAAACCAAGATAAGAGGTTTAGTAACATACATTTTGAAATTAATGAGCTGAGTGCCAGAGGATGAACTATATTACCCACTTCAAGTGCACATACAACATTAATTAATGTAGTCTAGCTTTGTTTTAAGAGCATTTGATAGTCTGCTGTGTGTAGTACTTACTGCTAGTTTAAAAAGAGGAGCCAAAAAAAGAAATCAAGAAGTCAAGTTCATGCAGTCAGGTTTTTTTCATAAACATTTCAAGAACAGAAGTAATATAAGCTTCAAAAGTTTAGAAGCAATTTTAATTTTAACCAGAAAAGTAAGTTAAGACTTTTCTGTGGAATATCACTCTTCTTTGAGGGGAGACACTAAAGAAAAACAAAAGAAAAGGCATTTTTGTGATAGGTAAGACAAAAATTATTTTAACCTGTTTAACAAAAAAATAATAAAAGAGGGAAATGATGAAGGCACTTTAAATGTAAAAAATTAAGTACTGAACATTTGGGTAACCTTTTTAGAAACACTAATGAGAATGTCTATACTTCCTCAACATTTTATGCTATGAACAACTAGTTACATCATTATGACAGCTACATTTTTTGCCTAAAAATATTTTTAGAAGCCCCTCTGGTATCTAATTTTCATCAACATCTACCAAATGAAAATGTATAGGTTTATTCCTGTTATCAGTAGTAGCTATGTTAGTAGGAATTGTTACAGTACTGTTTAAATTCAATAGCACAGAGGATGATGGAAAATGTAAGGATTGTAATTCTGTCATGCAGTTCTGCAGTTCTGGAGACGTTGTGAGTATTGGAGAAAGGATTGTGGATTTACTGTAATGCTGAGATGGACTGAGAGCCTGTATAGAGAACCTTGCTTCTGTCTAATATTTATTAGTATTTATTCTTCAATGTTTTTACAAAGGATGTATTTTTGCACATATATATACACACACAAATTCTTCTCTTAAGACAGTTTTACAGTGTATTTACAGATCCTATAAGTGTCATTGATTATATAGTGGCAACATCATTCTTAACTCAGCTGAGAAACTTGGCTGGGAGGAGTATAATTGGGATCTTTTTCTCAGAACTATGGTAACAGTGTTAACAATACGGCTCTGTTCAGTTGAAACTGGGGTAATCTTTTCCACCAAAGTAAACAAGGAGTCAGGAAGCCAGAGTGAGGATACAGTTAATGAGGAAGTTTGTGAACATTCACACAGAGCCTGTCTGAAACCTCCTTACCTGTCTCACTTTGCATTCAGTAATGCAGGTTTTACTGCTCATCTCATAATCTTTTTCCCACAAATGAACAAAAAGTTTTCATATGAGAACAAAACCACTTGAATGCTCAAAACTAATGCCAGGATTATGTATATGATGGCCTTTGTCCTTGTCCTTTTTTTGGTGTTACTGTAATCTAAGCTGGCAATTAAAGCCATCTGTCAACATGCCACCACCATTCAGTGAACTGACTCCAGAAGAGGAAACAGTGTAGATGTATCAATGAAGTAAAGGGTCCAAACTCATTAAAAGATCACACTTATTAATAAGCTCCAAATGTGTGGAAATGTGGCTACACAGCTTGCAGGCCCTGATACATGTCTGCAAGTGCCCACTGTGTGCCTGGACATCTATCCAGGATCTCTAGCTTGGCATCCCATTGTGTCATGTGTACATAGCATTTGATTTTATGCTCCACAGAGTACAGATGCCTCTTTTTTGGGTTTTCAGTGAAGGACTAAAAATGCTTGTGGGTGCCTTGAAATCAATATTTATGATGGTAATATAGTATGAAGTCTACAAGTTTGAAAATTGAGCCCTGGATTGCATGAATAATACATCACTTTATAACAACAGTACTGGAACTGGAGATGATAGAACAACCAAATGTTTAAAACTTGCAGATGGATAGCCAACGTGATGTAAATGTTGGTAAACTGTGGGCCAAGAATGAGGAAACCAAAGGGAAGACATGAGATGCTCTGAAGTGTTATCTCACTCAGATATTATGGGTGTGCAGCAAAAGGGGAAGGAGAAATAAAAAACTGATCTGCATGGCATGAACCTTCTGAGATCATAAAGAAGCATATCAGCTTCTCATAGAAGAGTATCATTGGAGGTCATATAGTGACAGTCCCTTTTTACTTCCCATACTCCCTGCATTTTGACCCAGAACCCAAAGTGGTTCTTAATTTGAATAGAATCATAGAAGGGCCTGTGTGGGAAGGGACAGTAAAGATCATCTCCAACAGTTCCATGTCCTTCCTGTGCAGGGACCCCAGAGCTGGACGCAGCCCTGCAGGTGGGGTCTCACCAGGGCAGAGCAGAGGGGCAGAATCCCCTCCCTGGCCCTGCTGCCCACGCTGCTTTGGATGCAGCCCAGGCCATGTTTGGCTCTCTGGGCTGGGAGTGCCCATGGCTGGGTCATGTCCAGCCTCTCACCCACCAGCACCCCCAAACCCTTCTCTGCAGGGCTGCTCTCCATCTGTTCATCCCTAGCCTGTGTTGATGCCAGGGACTGCCCTGATCCAGGTGCAGCACCTTGCACTCGGCCTTGTTAAACCACATGAGATTTTCATGCACCCACTTCTTGAACTCATCCAGGTCCCTCTGGGTGCCATCCCATGCTTGAGGCGTGTCAACCACCCCACTCAGCTTGGTGTAATTTTCAAATTGGCTGATGGTGCACTCCATCCCTTTGTCTGTGTCATTAATGAAGATAGTAAATAGCATGGGTCCCAATATGGAGCCTTGAGGGACACCACTTGTCACTGATGCCCATTGGTACTCTGAGCCATTGACCACCACCCCCTGAATCTGACTATCCAACCAATTCCTTATCCACTAAACAGTCCCCCCATCAAACCCATGTCTCCAAATTGAAGAGAAGGATGTTGTGGGGACCTGCGTGACATTTCAGACATCCAGGTAGATGGCATCTTTAGTCCTTCCCTTGTTAACTGATGAAGTCGCTCCATCACAGAAGACCAGTAAGTTGGTCAGGCAGGACTTGCTCCTGGTGCCGCCTTTCTGGTTGTCTCAAATCCCTTCCTGTTCTCCATGTGCCTTAGCAGAACTTTAGGAGTAACTGTTTCACAATCTTCCTAGGCACAGAGGAGAGGCATACAAGTCAGTGGTTCCTAGAGTTACCCTTTCCACCTTTTTTAAAGATGGGTACAATATTTCCCCTTTTTCCAGTCATCAGGAACTTCACCTGACTGCCAAGACTTTTCAGGCCTCATGGAGACGGTCTTGGCAGCTACACGGGCCAATTTTCTCAGGACTCTGGGACGCATCTCATAGGGTCCTGTAGACTTATGCGTATTCAAGTTCCTTAGGTGGTCATGAACCTGACCTTTATGTACAGTGGGAGGGACTTTTCTTCCCCCCTCCCCATCCTGCTATTCATCTACTCAAGAGATGACAAGAGAAGTGGCCATTGAAGACTGGGACAAAAGTTCTGATGAGTACCTGAGCATTCTCCTCATCTGTTGTTACCATTTTTCCAGCACTGTTTATCAGCGGCGGGAACACACCTATTTGCACCATTCCTAGCAGGATCTGAAAAATATATCAGACCTCTTACTCTTATGTGGAATTTTCCACAAAAAAGTGATGCCCAGTAGTTAAGGAACAACTGTCATTTGCTTGCAAGCAGGTCCCATGGTATGATATTTCAATAGTCAGTATGTTTACTTCTTATTACTTTGTGTACTTTTGAGAGAACATTTAATTGCACAATTTGCACATATTCTTCAAACTCTCCAGTACATGATCCATGAGCTCTTGTCTGTGTTTGACTTCCATGGGAAAACAAAGACAAACTTGTATTTTTTCCGCCACTATCCAAACAATAGGGACACTCCTCAGTAATGTGAATTTCAAAATGAGGGGAAAACTCCTTGTTAAAGGTTGTTGTTATAAAATTACTGTTCATTGTTCCAAATTAGCATCACATTATCCTTTTTCTAATTTGGTTTTGGATGGAAAAGATGGAACCAACTATGAACAAACTATGACTTAATTCAAATATGAGGAATACTAGTTTTCAGCAGGACTGCAAAGCAACATTTTCTCCTCTACAAGTAATGAGGTATTTAAAACACTAAATTCAACATCTACAGAAATTCACTGTAATAATAATAATAATAATAATAATAGTAATAATACCACCAATAACAACAATAATGAGAAAAATAACTATAATGGCAGCAATAATAATACATTGGAAAAAATAAAACATCATCATAATGAAAAAAAAGCTAACCTGATAGGATGTATTTTATGTTTTATAAATTTCTACAGCAATTTGGAAACCCCAAAAAACTGAGCTTGTAATGGAAGTGCTGGCAAACCTGTAACTGTACTGGTGTGAATGGAGCTGCTATAATGAGAGAAACTATTGCTTGGAACGAGGACAAGTATTTTCCTCTCTGAGCTTCTATAGTCCCTGCACCCCTGGAGTACCATTCGAGACAATGATGAACCGTGGTCTCAATTCCCTTATTAGCTGTAAGACCTAAAAATTATATGTGCAATTAAAAGGCAAAATGCTGATATTACTCATAAGAAGCACTTTGTACATTAGCAAGGTACAAAAGTCTGCTGACACTTTGCAACAGAGAGAGTCAGCAGGGCAGAAGATTAATAGAGCCTCATAAATTTGCGGGGTGAAAACAGTGGATGGGGCAGAATAAGCATGTTGTGTTAGAGATAAATAAAGGGCATGGTCATCATGACAAAACATTTAACAAGGAATACACTCCCTTCTTTTAGACAATTTGCTGGCCTAGCATCGGGCTGCTTTATGTAACTACATATAATTACCTCACAGCAGTTACAGCTAGTATCACAAGACCTTCCAGCATTTCACGCAGCATAGTGTTGTGAAAAAGTATTTTAAAATGAAATGTGTTGCCTTGTTTCTTTATTTTCTTTTCTGCAAAACATTCCTGTCGTCTCTTTCTGGTCCTTTTTGTCCAAGGAAATACCAGTTCTTCCAGATCTTTTGGACTGTTTGAAGCTAAAAATCCTCTTGGATTTTGCATGTGCAAAATGAGAAAACAAGCAAATTCTGTTAACTCATGGGTAGGCTGTATCTCTCCTCAAGTCTAAGAAGACCCCTTTTATTTGGAAAAAATGACAAAAACACTGGACTGAGAAATCTGTGACAATATTTCATCTCAAGCTATCCTGCTTTCATTCCCAGAAATGGAGGGACAGTATCCATACCAGGAAGATGTAAGCATTCATAATTGAGCACAATGGGAATTAAAAAATAAACTAGGAACCAAATGTCGCTAGTCAGCCAAACATTTTTATGTCAAAAATGTGTTCTTTGTTTTGGTTGCAACTCAACCTGAATATTTCAGACTTACCTGAAATATCTGAAATATATTTACAGTGCTTTTTGTTTTCAGACTGACTGAACCATAGCATTGAATATATGCATAAGGATGAGAAAACAACAAGGGAGAAGCATTTAAAAAATCAGATTAAACATAAAAACATGAGCAAACGTGATAATAAAGATTGTGTTGTAGTGACAGATACATCCCCAAAGCAGTGGAGGGTGGTAAGAGTAAGGGATGTGCAGCTGGTGTGGCTGTGAGTGTCAGTTTTTCTGCATCAGTAAGTCTGATGGAGAAAGAGAGTTAATGCCCCTTCTGCTTTTGCCAGATTGTTGTAAGTGTGATAACTCACGGGGAGATATTTGGTTTTCTTCTTTTTTTTTCTTTATTTTTCCAATGAGCATGAGTTTGCCCATGTGTTGCTAGAAATCTGGAACTAAATTGAAAAGGGCAAAATGAAAAAGAGGGACGGTCTGATTTTTCTCATATTTTCATGTGTATAGTTTATATATTCTAACACACACACACAAATACATACATTTGTATGTCTCATTCTGTCCAATACTGCCCTTGATAGCAAGATGTTTCACATCTAAACCTAATAGACATGTAGGTTCCAGCTATAGCTTTTATGGTATCTGTAAGTGATGGGAGATATGTATCAGACCTATGTTTTTTCCATATTATGGGTGTTAAAAATGTTTATAATATTGAAATTTTTGTCTAATCCAAATGAAATTTTAATATTCTACTTCACCTTTCTATTTCCTTGTGAGGTACTATGTTAATAACTGTATGAGAAAAAGAAGGTCACACATGGGATAGGAAGTCATCCACGGGAACGTGTGAACACCCGCTGAACTCAGTTCCCTGCTTGTTCACATTGTCAGGAAAAACTTCTTGATGAATTGTGTAGATAACCTGTCTTGATGAGTTATGATGAGAGGTGGGAGAAGCATTGGAACTGCTTGGATTGCATGTGAAATTTGAAGGAGTTCTGAACCTGAGTTTCATGGGCTCTGTAAATTGAAGGTTGGTCTAACATAGGCAGCTGCCTGCTTGCGGAAGAGATTCTACTGGTAATCTTAAAATAAGTTTATCCCATTGATAACAGGATAGAATTTCACCTCAGAAAATTGCATTGTAATTCTCAAGGGAATCTGCAGTCTCACAAATTTGCAAAGCCCTTCCATATAAGGATTATAATATGCGCAGTTCATTATAGCAAAATGCCTGTTTTGCAAAACTTAAGAAAATGATAAATGCTGTGCTGAAACAAGAGAATAGGGCATATTTTTATTCTATGACAGCTTTTGTTCTTTAGTGGTGTTCTTTCTCAAGGTTTTGAGGAAACAGACAAAATATTCTATGACTCCTCTTTTATGAAGGTTTTGCCTTAAGAGATGTTTAAAACCATGCATCTCCTCTGTATTTACCTAAGGAGGAGAGCATTGCATGTAATCAAATATACTGAATTCACTATCAATGACACCTGCTAAATGCCTGTGAAGAGGAAAGGTTACATGACATGGCAAAGTCTGTCTGGTCTTAGGTCTTTGGTGTTATTTTTTTTAAAAGAAGGAAAACAAGTAAAAAAATTCAAGAAATTTTGAAATCCCCAAAATAAAAATACTCCCTTCTAACCAAGCTAGAAAAAAGCCTTCCTGTTTTGTGAATTTGCTCTGTACCTGTATTTACCACTATTTGTAAAGAGTAAACATTTTTTAAAGGCCGTTTTTAAAAAAAAAATTATGCACTAAATAATGCACCCTTACTTGGGGAATTAATGCAGTGTAGATTTATTACAAGTAACATTAAAGAAAAACTATAACGATTTACATTTTAAATAAGGTTGTTATGCTAAATGTAATTAGAGCAAATGTTGATCTACTTTTTCTAAATACTGCCAGCAAAAAGCCTCCCTGAAAAGTAATAGGACGTTCTATTTTAGACAACTGAGTGTTTTTCTTTCAGACAGAAGATGTTATTCAGGGAAAAAATTTCAACACTAAGTCTCCTGAGATGCACCAACTTCAATTGTTAAATTGAATAAACGCTTGAATAAGCAGGTGATGTTTAGTAGCATACAACTAGGATTCTGGGAAACGTCACCAGGAAACTTTCTAGCCTGGCACAGCCCACAGATTAGTGTCCATCCACTCTTCCATGTGGATGGTGATGAAAACACAATACACTTCATAAACTTACAGTTGTTCAAGGAATTGTCAATAGGTTTTCCTGAGAAATGGCCCTCAGGGACAAGGGAGAAGAACAGAGTTGGCAAATCTTTAAGAATCACTTCCAGGGAGTGCAGGAGCTCTTGATCCCAAGATGCAGGAGACCAGAGAAGAGAGGCAAGAGACCAGCATGGCTGAGTTGAGACCTGCTGTCAAACTCAGACGAAAGAAGGAAATGCACAGGCAGTGGAAGAGGAACAGACATCCTTGGAAGAGTGTAGAAATGCTGCCAGATTGTGTAGGGATGAGGTTAAGAAGGCCAAGGCACAGCTGGAGCTGAACTTGGCAAGGGATGCAGAGAAGGTGTGACAGGCAGAAAAGGAAGGTCAGAGAAGGTCTACCTCCCTCCTTCATGAGCAAGGCTGGCAAACTGGTAACAACGGAGAAGGCTGAGGTGCTCAACAACTTTTTTATGCCTCAGTCTTCAATGGCAACGTCTCTTTCCACACCTCTTGGGTAGATGGGCTATCAGGCAGGATCTGGGGAAGAAAAGTCCCTCCCACTGTACATAAGGATCAGGTTCATGGCCACCCAAGGAACCTCAATGTATGTAAGTCTGTGAAACCAAATGAGGTGCATTCTGAAGCACTGAGGAAATTGACTGATGTAGTTGCCAAGCTGGTCTCCATGATGTCTGAAAAGTCATGGCAGTCAGGTAAAACCGATGGTAGTTAGGTGAAGTTTCTGATGGCTGGAAAAAGGGAAAATTTGCACCCATTTTTAGAAAGGATAGAAAGGAGGACCTGTCAGCCTCATCTCTGTGCCTGGAGAGATCATGGAATAGCTCCTCCTAAATTTCTGCTATGGGACATGGAGGACATGGAGGTGATTCAGGACAGCCATCATGGCTTTACTAAGGGCAGGTCCTGCCTGACCAGCTTAGCGGCCTTCTGTGATGGGTTGAGACCAGCCCGGCCAAGGAGTTGGGGGTGCTGGTTGGTGAGAGGCTGGACATGACCCAGCCATGGGCACTCCCAGCCCAGAGAGCCAAATGTGTCCTGGGCTGCATCCAAAGCAGTGTGGGCAGCAGGGCCAGGGAGGGGATTCTGCCCCTCTGCTCTGCCCTGGTGAGACCTCACCTGCAGGGCTGCATCCAGCTCTGGGGTCCCTGCACAGGAAGGACATGGAACTGTTGGAGCAAGTACAGAGGAGGGCCACAAAAATGATCAGAGGGATAGAGCACCTCTCCTATGAGGTCAGGCTGAGAGAGCTGGGGTTGTTCAGCCAGGAGAAAGCTCACTCTGACAAGATCTAATAGCAGCTTTTCAGTAGCTGAAGGGGATCTATGAGAAAACCTGTGTCAGTCTTTTTAACAGGACCTGTAGTGGCAGAATAAGGGGTGAAGATTTTAAACTAGAAGAGGAGAGATTCAGACTAGATATAAGGAAGTAATGTTTTACAATGAGGGTAGAGAGGCACTGGCACAGGTTTCCCAGAGAAGTTGTAGAGGCGCTGTTTCTGGCAGTGTTAAAGCCCAGGTTGGATGGAGCATTGAGCAGCTCAACCTAGTGGAAGGTGTTTCTTTCCATGGCAAGGGGTGCACTAGATGACCTCTAAGGTTCCTTCCAACCCAAACTATTCTATGATTGTGACATCAAAGCTGAGTACCAACTTCACTCAATTTTTCAGTGTTGAGGAGGTAAAGAACACGTCAATGCTGGCTGTACTTGAGCTATCACAAGAAGAGGATTCTCAGATTTTCAGGTGTTTGGAAATGCTTTTAGTATTTCAGTGTCCTGAATTTCAAAGTGTAGATAAAAAATAATTCAAAAAGTAGGACAGAAACTCCTATTTTTTTAGAATTCTCTCTGCTTTTTTTACTTAGTCTCATCATAACTATTATTTTAAACACTTAGATCTTTTTACTCATATAAACAAAACAATATAAACCATTTCTGAAGCAAGAGAAAGGTTATTCCCTAAAGATAATAAAATGTTTGCTGTAGAAAATCTTTAAGAAGATTTTTAAGATAAATAGTTGATAAACACTTTCTCTTGAATGAACTATTTGTGAATATATTTTTTAATTCAGCTTACCAAATAACTAAATTCAGCAATTTCTTTGGCTACTTAACAAACACATTACTTACATATATTTACTGTTTCTTGATCAGCTCTATCTGTAAGAATTTTGTGCCTACCCTTACTTAAGAGAATTGGACTATATATTTTAAGTAAATAAGTTTCATTGGTGAAAGGACCACAAAGAAATGAAACAAATTATTTTTCAGTCTAGCAGAGAAAAAAATCTGTTTGTATCACACACTCAGTTCTGCAATAAGCATTCCCTCTGATGCTAGAGAGAATTAGCTTTGCACTCTGGTTACAATTGTCTGAAGTGGCTGTGGTGATATTAGTTGAAGACGACAGACTTTCTTGGGGAAGCACAAATTTAGATGAGGTGAAACTTAATCACAGGAGAAAGTCAGACTTAAGTGGCAGGATTTCAGGATTTTCTCATTTTTTCTTATGTTTGGAAGAAAACTCAAACTATTTTGTGGGTCAATGTGTAAGTTTTGTCAGCGTTGATAAACAGTAGCAGCAAACATGAGAATAACTTTTGCTGGATGTGGCTTCCTGATCTTTTCTGCAGACCAATTTTACATTCAAATGAAACAGGAACAACTGTTATTAATTTCAGTGGAAACTATTCCAGGTTATTCCAGGGCTGTAACTTGATGTTCACCATTTGGTAAAGTACTCAGACAGTGTTTACTATTCTGGTTTACACTTCTTGCCAAATCAACAGAAGTTATATTATTTGTATGCCCCTTCGACCAGCCACCAACATCATTTACATGATTACTATGTTTGCCACTGTGACTTCACTTCTGGGATAGTTTTCACTTCTCTGCATTTACTGAACAATGCAAGAATAGTAGTTACCTTACTATCTATTTGCATATGGATTTATCCATTGATTTGCCAGAGGTAGCTGACAGGAGGCAATCTCACTGACAGATTAATTGAATAAGTCCTCTGTAGCTCAACCACACAAACTTCTTGTTTAGCAAATGTTGCCACTTTAGCCAGTTAGGGATTTTATTGCATCTTCCCATGCTTTGCAGATTTTGTATATCTGTAGTTTATCCTTTATTGCGTGAATGAAGTTTTCAGTGTGTATCATCAAAGTATATTAGTATAATAAGCATGATAACTACAAAACACCTAAACCAACAAGAAAGAAACATAACACTTAAATTTACAGACTGGTTGGAAAAGCCTTAATAATACCTGATTACAAGATATCCCTGCACAAATACTGGGCCAAATTTCAATATTTGTATCCTTTTCTAGGTTCAGTTCTCATTGAATGAAGTGTGTTTTCCTTGAAAAAGTCTTTATGGCTAATTGAATTGGTGCTTTCCAGTAAGTGATCAAGGGCTGGCAAATTGCTTCTAAAGAAATGAATGGCTTACATTCATGGGGAAAGAAGTCTCTTCCCTCTGTCTTTCATTGTCTGTTGTGATTTACCAGGCTCAATTTGTAAGTGGGAAGAAGATGAAGCATTTGAAGATATTAAGGTGTTACAGCTGGGTCAGGGCCATACCAGTATCAACATAGGCTGAGGATTGAACAGATGGAGAATAGCCCTGCAGAGAAGGGTTTGGGGGTGCTCGTGGATGAGAGGCTGGACATGACCCAGCCATGGGCGCTCACAGCCCTGAGAGCCAAACACTGCACTGTTGAAGCTACGAGATAATGTTGGTTTTGGTGAAACTGGAGGTTCTCATTCAGCATTTATCAAAATTAGATTGCTGTGTGAAACATACTGGTGCATACCCATGCAGAGTTAATCCCCGCTGAATTTGGAGATGTTGTCAGGTCCATTACACTGGACTTGGTCACAGGCGTTCCCATCTCCATCTTCATATTTTAAGAAATAGACCCTGTCTCATGTCTTTCAGTATCTTTAGTTGACAGCTCTGGAGGTGATCCAAAGCTCAATGAAGCTGATGAAAATAACACAATAACTTTACGCAGCTCTGTGGGAAACCTTTGAAGCTGATATTTGTTCATATTCATGGCTCCTTTTCAAAGTGGGAGACAGCTATACTCCAGACAGCTGTGATCATGTGTTTGAAGGCAGAAACAAAATAATTTAAATTTACTAGAGGTAGAAATTACTGGAAGGAACCAGAGGCAAAAATTAGAAAGTCCTGAATTGACTCCAAAAGTGAAGAGCTCTCATAGTTTTTACAAGTGATTTTAAAAAGTAATAGATATCTGTTTTTAAAGGCCTGATAATTTTGAAAAGGAATGAGCTATCTCTGTAGGCGGAAGTGCCCACAAGGTGATTTAGAAAGATTCAGAAGTAATCAAAGCTCCTCCCAACTTTGTAAAGAGGTTATGAATCTCACATCCCAAGGAATCCTCATCACCAGGATTTTGGCCCTTCTAAAGTAGACTCACTAATTTCTTTGATGAAGTTGTTCTGCTTTGTAAAACTAATGAATTGTTTGGTGAACCAGAGGCTTCAATGCTGGTCTCCCATAACCCACCTGAGTTCTGTAAATGCTGGATTGTAGAGTCAATTTCTCTCGCATGCTTTGGCTCAATTAACTTTTAATTATTTTTGAACAAAACAAAACATTTTGTAACCAATGGTCTACCTGACTCTTTGCATTACTTTCATAAATATTTTCATATTGCTCTTACTGATCCAAGAAGTCAGGTAGAGAACAAGCTGTAATTTTTGATTGTTTTGTGGAGGATTCTAAGCAGAGAAAAATCAAGATTTTAATAAGCTTCTTTTACAAGAGCATTTATACCTAGTGAAACACTGCTAATAACAATTGGGCTTCAATCCTGCAAAGACCTGGCTGTTCGCCAAGTCCTGAAGACATGAAACAGGGCTTGTATGCAAGAAAGTCTGTCTGTTTTTTCCAATTATATCTGCAGTTCTAATGAAAGATAAGACTTCACATTACAAACTTTTCCTTGTTTAACTCTAGGCTTTGAAAGTAGTCTCCTTGGGTTTAATTACAGCATGTAAATTTGAGCACACATATTACTCTTTACAGGATCAGGGCCTCGGCACTTACCAGGGCAGGTCAGGTATTAAGAATTGTTGTGATTCCTTAGCACAGGAAAATGTATTGATGCCTTCTCTTGTGTTTTCACATGCAGGTATGCAGCATCTTGTGAGAAAAGGAAGTGTCCTCCTTAGATGGATTAATGGGGAGCAGGATAATTAAGCCCAGACTGACACAGGTGGAGTACAGGTGCCAGACTGCCAGTCTGAGCCCCACCCACTGTGGGTAGGTGCTGATTTTCAGACTCATCCTCTACTCTTCCAGTCTTCCTTCAGAAACACTGCCAGTCCTTAGCCTTAAATGTAGGCTTTCAACATCTGGCACTTCTCCAGCTTAGCACTCCTTTTCACACAACAACTCTTATTTTTAAGTATTGATGTGCAGAGTTAGCCTCTCTGGTGCCAGCTCAATTCCTACTCAATTCCTGCTATTGTATTTAAAGCTTTGATTATAGTCAAGGGCTATTGAGGATTTCCAGTGAACCTGTAAAAATCCTCTTAATCAATCTGCTCTGCCTGTACATTGTTCACAGCTCTGATTAAATGCACTGCATGTGTACCCTTTGAGTATGTAGCTGCCAATCCATTTGTCTGTCCACAAAGTACACCTGTGAGCATATTTTCACATATATACATGGGCATATGAAACACACAAAGCATATGATGGCACAATTATGACCTCAAGGAACATCACCTTATTGCAAAAGAAGCAACAGTGTAGCTCATTCTGTAAAAAACAGTCAAAACCACAGTGTTTGGTCATCAAAACTAACCTGATGGTCCCATTCTATTTCTGTTGAATAATTGTCTAATAATAGGATTCATCCAAAACATTTGTCAGACTACTGGCCCAATTCCAGTGCTCCTAGCAGTCATTGTTCTGTGTTAGGACACATTTGAATTAGTTTGCAGTCAGTCAATACTTACTCTATACAATTTGAAATTGTGATAATTTCATTTTGGGCTCACTTGCAGATCTTGCAGTACAGATCAATATATTTGACCATTATTTCTCATCAAAGCACTCTAATTCCTTTCTATCTTGGAAAGACTAAAAGAAATAATTAGCAAAAAATAGTTCAGCTAGTATTATATATACTATTTTGAGTTTAGGATTGTTTCACATTGAAAAGTTCAGATGTTTTAGGCCAGGAAGAGCACGCCAAAATTGAAATTAGAACTTCCAATTTCTCAGTTGTTGCATCTCAGGTACATACATTTCTACAAGCCTTCCTCTTCTACTGTGGACATTTCTTTCACAGAAAAACAGGGAGGACATAATGTGTTTTATATTGGCTCTTATTGGAATAAAGGGCTAGAATTTAAATGCCTGGAACCCACAGAAGAATAATTTCAGCTGGATTTTTTTACTGTGGGTGTCTCTATTTTTACCTCCATATCTCCTTGTCTTAATAGTCTGGGTGCAAATGGAGCACAGATTTTAGACTAGGACCTGACAAGGGAGATCACTGGTAAAAAATGCTATTGCTTTCAGCCATGTGAGGCTGATGGTAACAATACACTGGTAACACTGATAACGTTACAAAGCTCTCTGAAAATCTAATTCATGGTGTTTCTCATGACTGTTTCTAGACATTAATTTAACAATATGCAGAAAACCTCCAGGTTCAAAACTGCCTTTTGGTAACCAACTGAAGTTCTTTTAGAGAATAAATTTTAAAATGTGTTGCTGCTTTAATTTTCATAGATGTATAAAATATTATACTTGTAGTTGATATTAAAAGATAAATACTACATATATTCTTATCATATTACTATTATGTTCAGTATATAAACCACATAAATTTAAATATATATTGTTCATTTCGCAGACAGTGCGCTTTGGCCAATATAGTATAATGAAGAATACTTTAAAAAGAGCTTATGAAACCTTTATGTCAGATTTCAAAGCTAGTTTTCGCTTTCTAGTAAAAGACACTGTGCACAAGGCAGATACTTACTGAGGGTTGATGAGTTGAAGATTTTAAGTTTTCTAATTATTGATCCTTACTGATAACTGGACTATGAAGGATTTTCCCCTGAAAAAGAAGTATAGGATTTTTCCCTGAAAAATGAATATAGGTTGGGACTTTGGTCTTACAATGTAGGTGTACAACCCACAGGGTGCATCTACAGAAAATTTGCACATAAACCCAACCATGTAAAGTGTCACATTTTGAGAGCATAATTGTGCACATGGGTGGGAAAAGATCATCTTCTGCTGAAATGTTTGCAGTTCATTAGTTGTATGATCATTTTAGAGTGATACGAAGTATCTCAATTTCACATTAGGCTACTTTATTGAACCATTTTTTGGCATGATGTTAATAGCTTCCATTTTCTTAATTGCTTTTAGCAATCCAGTAAGCTCTTAGCAGCAATATTTTGTCCTTCAGTTTGCAATTCCTTATGGTTTTTGCTGTCATCATGTAAAAACATAAAACATTCTTGCTCTTTTGAATGCCTGTTCCTTCCTTGCAGCTTACAGATGGGTGTGCTCGGTGCATCAGGGCAACAATTGGGGCAGCGCTGGTGCTCAAAAATCTTGCACCATCTTCACACCACAGGTCCCTCTGTAGCCAGTGGCAGACAGTTCAGCTGTCTTGCTGGCCCATTTAATAATCACATAAATAATTCCTTGAGAAAATTTACACCACTCTGCTGGCTAGGATGACAAGCCTGACTTTGACAATGGAACAGATTCAGGGCTATTAACACTTTAAACTTCACTGGAATAACCTCTTCTCTATGACCCAGTTCCTCTTCAACACTGCTTTTTAATGAAGGCTGGCATGGTGAAAATTCCACAGATATTGTTAAGACAAAGTAGTTAGGTCTGATAAAATATTTTAACAATCAGTTCTGTTCTAAAATTTAGTGTAAATCCAATTATTAAATTACAAATTTCCTGTTGAATGGCAATTTTGCTTCTGACTCTAATTCCTCTTTGAAGTCAGGGGTATGTATCTCTGCAGATGTCAGTGGTACACCAGACAGAACATTTTCATCAAGGTTTAAGAGGAGCTAATTATGCAGAAAAAACCTCCCAGTTTTGTTCCATGATCATTGGCGTATTTTCAAGTTCTCTGTTTAACCGCACTTTCATCAAACACTATTTATTCCATGCAGTAAGTGGCTTTTTATATCTTAGCAAAGTAAGATTTTTTAAAATATTATGTTTGAGATTCAGTTCCATAATATTTTGGTTTTTTAATCATTACCAGAATTCATATTCTGGATTAAAAAAGAAATGGAATTTAGTGTATTAGAACTGAAGACTCAAAAATAGGGTGGCCTTCACTTTGGTTAATTATTTGATGGAAAAAACTTAGTTGTACAAGAATACTGGATTTAATTTGACAGGGAAGATCTAATCAGATTGTGGATTTGTGTGTTTAATTTTTATTTTCCTATATTTAAAAAACCTTAAAGCAGAAGCAGGTTTTTAGGCACAGAACACCCTCAGGTGAATTTCAAATGTTTGAGGCATGGTGAGAATATTAAGATTTTTCAATGTTTGTTACAGTTCTTGAAATTTCCTGCACAGGCATTTTCTCAGTAGAATCTTGCAATCTGTGTAGTCTCTGAGATGTATTGGCTTAATTCACTGAATAAAAATAGTTTAAAAAACTTTTTCTCTCCCTATTAGCAATTCAGATTCAAAATCCCAAGTATCTAGGTTTAACTTGGAGGTTCCAGCTTACATGTTTATTTGGCTGTCCCAAAATCTTCTCTTTACTTTCAGAAGAAAAGAAATTTATCTGGGATCACCTCTCTCTACCTAGGTCACTATTTCTTTTCATTTACCTTTCAAGTAATCATGGAGCTGATATAGTTGTACGATATGATCTTCAGCATAATAGTATAGCTGCTGTTATTTTTATTGATAAGATTAATTATTACTGTCCTCAGAAGTCAAAATATGTCCTTCTTTTGATTTTGCTTTCAACTTTAGGATAACGCTGGTTGATACTGGAATTCTTTGGGTTCCTGCAGCTGGGTTTCCCTAGTTGGAGAAGAATATCTAGCAGAGCATAAATTCCTTTAAAAATGAAGATATTTTTCTTTTTCTCTACAGTTGTAGGTGCTTATTTTTTTTCTTTTCAATCAAAATATTGGTGGTGTGGAATTTCAGAAGACCTACAATGGCGGTGTATGTTACACTTACCTGACATTTCCACTTGGGCTAAAAAAAAGAAGTAGTAATTTTAGAAAATTGTAGTTAGAAAGATTGATCTTATTTCTTTTGCAAACAGTAATTCCTTTACAATTACTTCTCTGCTAGACATCTCAGACCTCATTCAGTTGAACTTCTGCAGGGCATCAAAATCCAGTATGTAAAGTCAAAGGGCTGTGCCCGTCACTATCATTTTTGAAGACAGTTGTACCCTATGGCTTACAGCAACTTGCTGTAGCTAGCTTTTTTATCTCCTTAGAGCTCATGTGTTGGAGAAAAGTAAGGTATCGTCACAAGAAAAAATTCATATTTCTATGCAGACTAACCCAACAATAAGGATTAGGCTATTTTCTCTCACTTTGTGAAGATATGAAGCAGTCTGCAGAAGTGTCTGCCCACACAAAGACTCTCTCCTCTGCTGCATCTTGAAGTTCAAGGACACAATTGTCATAGAATGGGATGAAGGGAACCAGGCTAAAATGACGTATGAAAAGACTGGGCAATTTTAATATTTTAAGGTGTTTTCTTTGTGATATTGTCAGTTGATGGAATACCTGTACCCACAAATGGGAAAAGTCACTTTGCAGTGTTCACACTGCACATTCTGAACTCAATCTCGCCATGAGATTGGACTCCATATGTGCAGAGGATATCATTTTCACAACGTGCTGTGTATTTCTTCTGGTTTAAATTGTGTTTGAACAGTTCAAATGGTTAGAAAATTCTGTGCCTTGAAGAAGTTTCCACTGGTGCCAACTACAATAATGCATAACTTCAGAGATATGGAGCCCTCTCTAACATAGTAAGTGCTGCCTGCCACATGATATGCTTCCCCTTCTGAACAGTAATGTTTGTATTCATGCTTTTGTTTCTCATTTACAAAGTTTGTAATGCTCTGACTGCAAGTGTTTCACATTTGAACCTCAGCAAGAAGTTTTTATTGCAATGCTTGGCCCATTGGGATTGTCTGCAAACTTCAGGGCAAAAGCTTATTGGTTTACAATTTCAGCTTTCAGTCCAAATACAGGGTTTTTTTTAAAAAAATCTTTCTAAAATAAACACACACTCTATACCATGTTTACCTAGGAATGTGACATATCCTTGTATGCAGTCTTCAAAACAAGAGTAGGTGTCTTGCCAAAAAAGAAGCTGCAGCTTAGCTTGCTGCTTTTCCTGAAGGAATCACTGTGTTGTGCAAGAGGTCACATCAGATGATTATAATAGTCCCTTGTGTAGTTAAAAATCTATGAATCTAAAAATATACAAATATAAATAATAGATACACATATGTATGTAAATAGTTTGCAAAATCTTTTCCACTGAGGAAAGGAACGAGGAAATAATTACACATAAGAGAGATACTTATGATGTTGTGTAACAGATCACCAAGATACCATAAGCCATAGTGAGGATTGCCGCATGTGTTCTCAGCATGACAGAGTAATAAATGACTATTGTAACCATAAAACAGATGAAATGGAGAGAACAAGTCAAGAAGTCTTCAAAATAAATAGTGCTTCTTACTCCTAAGTAAAAAAATAAGTGCTTGTTACTTAAAAGACAAATTTTATCAGAGGAAACCACAAAGATTTTTAAGTTAACCAGCATTGTGTAATGAACTTACTGCCTGTTATGGAAATCTTTGTTTCTTGTGATGACATCACTATGGGAAGACTACAGGATATAGTATATCTGTGAACTAATTTAGTATTGCGAAACCTGGGTTCCTAAAGAGGAAAAAATGCCACTTATTTTAACAGGAAGTAGAAAACTTGTCAGAAATAAACCTTGAAATGAAGTTTCTCATACCCATTTATGGGTACTTGAGAATTTGATTCTTCATAAGTTCCACAGGTGTGTAAGTAACAAAAAATTATCTTCTTCATTAATTTATGCTTCAAGATTTTCATGCATGAACACATCGTAGCTTACAAAAAGACCATTCTCATAAATGCATTTAATTTAGTATCTTTACATTATCCATGCTAGTAATGGAATACAAGTTACTGCTTTCCACCCAAGCATTTCTGAGGATGATTTTTCCTTCTAAATTCCAGGGGCACAAAGTTGCCGTTATTAGTGTGTTTTGACCTTGTGCAGCAGTGGCCCTGTTTTTGTAAAGTGCAATAGATTTTCCTAATTGTGGCACACAATGCTCTGGGGTGTGCCCCTTGACACATCTGCTAACTTGATACTGTGCAGAGGCACTGGAGATTGATGAAACTGCAGCAACATCAGGAGCATCAGAATACTCTGGCTGCAGGATGCAGAGGTGACTGCTCATCCTTTGAAACAAAATGCTTCTTTGCTATTCACAGGTTTGGTGGGACAGTGAGATTCAAACCCGAGGAAGAGTCTGGGTGTAAAGTCTTAATGAATCCTTTTTTTTCCCCCTTTAATTAGAAGCTTGCCAACATCTTTAGTGTAGCTGAAATCAGACTCTAATATTACTATATCCGTCTCCATTATATTTGTGGATGCTATTGTTATTGTTATTACCAGAAAGGTTGTTCTGTTTGAAATAAATAATTTCATATTCTGATAAAACTTATCCAAATAAGTAGCACAGGCAAAAAATAAACTCTAAAAATAATATTTTGGGAAAAAATTATGATCATAGCTGGAGGATTTCTAAAACTGGAGTCATAATTTTTTCAAAAGTTCCTTGGTGGCTTATGATCTTGGATGGTGCAAGTGAGTTAGGAGGTGTGGTTCCTGTGCTTGAAGGGGCTGAAAACCTTATCAAATTTAACTTATCAAAAATTAGCTGTTAGTTAATTGTGGATTTGCAATGGTGGTGGTGCACCACCCTCCTCAGGCTGGACTATGGTCTCTGTTTCGGTTTTAGGCAGTTCATTTAAGCAACCTAAAACACATTCACAACAGAGACAAAACCACCTGTATTTAAATCTTATACTTGTGATATCCACAACTTTAAATTAAATAGAGATGAAGTTTTTTTGCAAATCATTGAATCTTTCTCTCTTTCTCAATTTCTCCCTCTCTCTCATGGAAGTAGACACAGTTTGGCCTAAAACTGATGACTTCTGGAAGTCTAAATTTGGGTCAAGGTGAACACTACCCTGCCATCATCTGCCCGTATGACTTAAACACTTTCAAACAAGCATGCACAGCTCCCAGTGACTCACCAGGAGCAACTAATACTTGCCCACAGAACAACCTGTCCTTGATGTACCAAATACCTCTCATACTTGATCTTAAAAGAAACATCCTAGGTTTTCTCCTTTTGAGTCCCCCAGATTCTGCAAAGCTGTAATTTTCAATTAATGATCTGATGGTTTTTCTCACTAAAGAAAGCTCTCTATGACTTTCAAGTTAACTTTCATTTTTTACATGTATATTCACACTTACTGAATTCTCTCAGTGCCTAATTTATAGGCTGGCCTTCTCAAAACAGCTCACCATTTTCCAAGTCTCTCTTTCTTGGCCATTTGAATAGTCTGCTATTTTAGCTCATTTTTCTTTGTTTCATTTCAAGCTATTTGGCTTCATTAAAGGGGAAGGTTGGACTTTTCAAAAGCACCAGCATGCACCTTAATTACCATTCCTATTTCAAATAACATATTAGATCAAAGATTGAGGTTCATCTTGTCTATTTTGCCTGTCCCCAAGTTACTCATGAAGGTCTGTACTAATTGGACACACTCCTTTTATAGTCAATGAAGAAAGACATGAGCTTCTAGACAATCTAAAGATAGGAAAAATGAATTATAAAACATTAAATGCTATCTGTCTTAAACACCTATTTTAGGCTGGAAGGACTAAGAAATCTCTCTCCATTGGTTATTAGAAGCAGCCTAGAAAACCATCTAGGATAACGTGAATAGGTTTTAAATGGCTAAAGATAGATGAGATGAATCACACAAGATATTTGTGATTTATTTGGGGATGTACTAAGAAAAAAATCTGAACCAAAACCAGACATTTTTTCCTTAATAACTTTGTTTTCAGCCATTTCTCTTCTTAATCTAGTTCTTCAAATCCCAAGTCTTTGGACTTATTCTGTTACATTAAGAGTGTATGCAGGTCAGCTCATCTCAGACAGATTTAATGAACAAAAGATTGCCTCTGGAACTTTCTAGAGGTTACTTATGCAGATTTTTTTCTTATGATTTGAAAAGCGGACATCTGAAGAAATAAAGAAGACAAGCAATGTTGATGCTTGTCAAATGGTGAAAATGGTGAAAAAAAAGACTGTACATTGTACTTGAGTTTAGAGGATAGAATTGTAAATTATGACTTGAAGCATAAAGAGGGTTGGTTATTTTTCTTTATAAAAGCCAGCATCTGAGTACCTGGAAATCGTTAGGCTTTAGATCAGCTGAGCTCATCAGAGACCTCACTAATTTCCTTATTAAATGTGGATTTTAATGCCTATCCTGAAATACACAGGTTAAAAATATTGCATTTAACTTCCAGAGTTCTTCAGTTCAGTGGAGCAAAACAGAGTGATTCGTGGAGGGGACCGATAAGAACAACTTCAACTACAAGCTGTGAGTTCACCCCATGGGAGAGACTGAGAATAAAGATCCGTGTGCTGCTGACTGATCACTCAATGTCTGTGAGTCACCAGCAGCCCCTCCCTGGGACAAAGCCAAGCAAGTATGTGGCAGAGATATTCCCCACAGGGAAAAAGAACTGTTGGGTCATCTATACAAGGTACTTGTGAGAGAAACGAAATATCAAATGCAATTCTGATTTGCCCAGTTTTAAGAAAGAAGAATTCAGCCAGTTACAAGTGCAAGTAAGTCTGTTAGTGGAATCAGGAGAATAAAGAAAGGAAAAAAATGAAAAAAGAAATATTGTTCTGGGTATATCAGAAAGGCTAGTAAGGGAGACCTGTTTGATGCAAAGGACAGTGTTTTCTAAAGAAGGTGTGCACTGAGGGTCGCTCAGACTGAACTTAGTAGGAAATTAGAGAAAGTTCACACATTAAAACAAGACACTGGCACAGCTTTTCAGCACAAATATTGGTGGGGAAAGCCTCAGTAGTTATAAAACAGAAACTTGATCCACTTATCAAAAGGGTCATATCAAAAGTATCTGTTTTGACCCAGGAGGTGTATTCCTCTCCGACTCATTTTTCATCCTTTGAAATTGAGTGTACATATGTGTCAGCTACTTACTCTCCTGGCATTTTATGGCTGGTTTCCATGTTTTTCTTATCTGCTTTTTTTTTTTAAGTCAAGCTTTTTACATTTGGAATACTGATCCTGTTTCATTTGGGAAATAGAGATACATCTGAATTATGGAAATATTTTTGAAGTATTTTTAGTTTTCTTTTTTTTTTTTCTTGTAATTTCTTTACCTTGTAATTAGAGCATTAGTTTAATTACTGAAAGCTTAATAGTTTTAAACGTGAGTTTAAAGATGTTGAGAAACATTCTCCATCCCAGAGAAAAGGCTAAATCACAGCTTATGAAATAGTCTGAAGAGTGGCGTGAAGAGAGAAAACTATAGAAACCACTTTAGCTAGGAGCTATTAAAAATCTTTATCAAGGGAGTGCATCCTTGTATTTGGAAATTACTACATCCTGTTCTAACAGAACAAATGTTATTTTTCAAGAATTCACATGAGGTACCCAATAACATGTGTTACATGACTGCCATCTCTAATTCGAATTAGTATAATTTTAACGGTAATTAAACTGTGATAAATTAATGTAACTTGAAGAACTGAATTAGCTCTCTAGAAAATAGCTAATTTGTCTGTATTGAAAGATTGTCATTGCATTTGCAATAATGGCTAACCCTCAAGGGGTGTTGAAGCTCTGGGGATAAACTGTACTTTTAGATTGGTGTACATTTCTCAGCAAAGCCTGTTCTCTCACCAAGACAAAAATGCTGTATCACTGTATCTCTCTCTCTGTCTGACATAATTTTTTAAAAATGCGAATAATATCAAATGGATGTATTAAATACTCTTTGGCAGACTACCAGCAGACTGCTTATTGACCTTTGACCTCATATTGATTTACTCCTCAGTCATTTTTCTTGGTGTTTTTTAACTTTCCTTCATGCCTTTCAGTTAGGAATAGGGAATCTCTGCCATTCCTGCTGAAAAGCACATTAATTGTACTCAACAGTAAGGAATATATCACATGAGATATTTCTTTCCCTTTCAGGACTTTGTTAGCTCAGTATTCTCCCATGGAATAGAAACTTCTGTCTGTTCCCCAGACACATATACTCCTTAGTTCCTCCTTCTTCTGATAGGTAAGTTCTGAGGAGGATATCTTTAACTTAAAGAAACACAAAAATATGTTCCCAAGATGTTAAACATGCCAGAAACCTCCTCGATTAGATAGCAAGGATTTCCCTGTCTAATCACCTCGAAGGGCTCAGCATAAAAAGAAGCATCTTACCATATTATCTAAATATCTTAATAGGATTTGTACTTAGATGGGTCTCTAGAGAGGGCAGGTTCCTGATGTGTGACAGCAGTAGTGATGGGAGCGCCCTGCCTCCAGGGCTGACAGGCAGCCTCATGGAGTGATGATGTGCCCAACCTGCCGTATTTGATGGAGGTTCTCCCATTTCCTGTGGGGTGTTACGGTGTCCACTGTCATGGGCTATGCCTGAGGGATTTGAACCTATTTCGTGCCTGTTCATAGCCCCAGACATCTTGCAGGAAAGAATTCAAAGTTGTCTTTACTGTTAAATAAACAGTATCACTGGTTTCTTTCTTATGGTAGTAAGCTTCATAAAATAGGTAAAAATAAGAGAAATAATAATAAAAGCCTCCCCCATGATCAGCCTACAAAAGTCCTTTAAAAAGGTACATTAGTTGTCTGCCTTTCTGATATGATCCCAAATGTGCTTTTTAACTGCCAGTGTGTGCCTATCGAAGGGGATTTGTCTTTTAATCATCATCGTCACAGGCTCATAGAGTCGTCATAAAACGGTTTGGGCTGGAAGGGACCTTAAAGATCATCTAGTTCTGACCCCCCTGATGCAGGTGGGGACACCTCCCGCTGGGTCAGGTCACAGTGCTCTAGTGACATTCCACTTTGGACAATTATGTGCTGACCAGATCAAACCAATGTTTAATTCACTGACACAGGAAAATCTTGCATCCCTAACACACCTGCTTATATTCTTAACTGCTGTTTATCCACCATTTTATTCTACAAAAACCGTTTCCTGTCTCACATAAATGGCCTGTTTACATGGTCAGGAGTGTGCTAGAAAGGTTTTACTGTGCCTGTGAAGGAAGCATTAAGTGTTGTCCATCATGGACAAAAATAAAACCAGAAGAGAGGTGTTAAACTTTAAATATGGTTTTATGTGACTATCACAAATCTTAAGTGTACAAAGAAATTCAAATTGCAGTCCACTTTTATTTGAATTGTAGATATTCAAACCTAAGGTGATTTAATTTTTTAAGGCTTTTGTAGTTGAGCTTGTTTGACAAACCCAAATGGATTAGGGTTTATAGAACTTGAGAAATTTGGACAAATACATTTCTGAAGGCCTTCATTTAATAGAAAAGAGGAAAACTGAAAGGCCACAGAGTGAATTACTCCACCTTGCTGGCCGTGCTTTCTTTTCAAATTGCTGAAGGTCTAAAAGCCTGTATCATTTTACAAAATTGTGTCAAACAAACCGATTTAATAACAGTGTATGAGCACTTAGCAAGTGCCCATCTGAGAGAGTGATTCCGAGTGGCTATTTCTAGATTCATACTGGTATAATCAGAGTGCAGCAGAATCTGTGAACAAGCCCTAGGGGGTTTGTTGAGCTGATGCTACAGCTGATATCTCAGGCCATTTTTTAATTAAGCCTGCTAATTATGCAGAGTAATGATCTCTCCTTCCCATCCTTTTTTTCATAATACAAACTACACGAGTCCAGTCTGAGACCATTGTTTCATGACCTATCATAGATTGTGTCTCAGAGCCTGCTAAGCGTATAGAAATCATTACTTTCAAATTAGTGTTATAGTAATTGCATTATTATTTCTTTAAAAAACAAAACAAGAACAAGAGAAAGAAAAATGGTAAAGCAAGCAAAGGATGGTAAATTGTGAAGATAATTACTCAAGTCGGCTATGTCAAGTGGTGGAGGCCACATTATTTATTTTATTTTGTTTGCCAGATGATTTGTATCTAATTCATCTGAACATGGAAAATACTGTTTTTGTTTAAGTGTTCTGTGGTGCTGGGCTAAGGTCTGTCCTACCGCCCTTCTCTGCTGGAAGACAAAAACCTCTGATTAAGAATGACAGACTCTTTCAGTGAAACAGTTTTTTAAATAGCTCTCTTCCCTCAGCCAGGGCTGGTATAATTTCAGGGTATTTTATTTCCCCATTCACAGAGTCACTAAGAACAGGAAGAAATATCAAGTTACACAGCAGCCAAAGGGACAGATCTGTTTACTTGACAAAGCTAATTGATTATGCTGAGTTCACTCCAATACAGGGTCATTGAATAGTTCTCTTATTGATGAAATGATACTGTCTACTGAGGATATTAACCTCTTTAGCTTTCTGCATTAGCATTGCTGTAAGGTCTTGCTTCAATGTAGTATAAATTCCTTGTGCTAAAGAGGAAAGCAACCAAAAGATTTAATTATCATATATGAGCCTAGACCTTCATACATGAGTACTGATGCACATGTGTATATACATGTATATTTTTGTATCCAGAAAATGCTATTGAACATGAGGAGCTGGATTACTTACACTGAAAGTAGCCTATCGAGATAACATTTGAGTTGTCTTAAATTTTCTACATTTTCCATATTTTTATCAATGTTTTGGGATTTTTTTGTTTTTCTTAAACTGGTCCTTGGATATTACAATTAGGTGAGCATATATTATGCTTTCACTATGAGAGTACTAATAAATCTTCTCAGCACTACTTAAATTTTTCATCTATCTAATGTTCAAAATCCCATATGAAGAACTCTTTCCTTTTTTTAAACATTGCCAAGCATCTGCCTCATAAATGTCAAGTATGTTGTAGAGTTTGTAAAGACAGTCTAAACATTCAGTGTAAGGAAATTCTTTCGGCATCTATATTTGTTGCTATTTAGTTAGATATGAGTAAAAGAAGGCCATGAATTTTGCAGAAAAAGCTATTTAAAAACACTGAAATTCAGTTAAAAAGTTATACTCCATTTCAGTATCATGTATTGTAAAAATAAAAAAAAATAAAGTATAGTAGTCTAAAGAAGCTACAAAATGAGATTTAGGGAATCTCATATAAAAGCTGAAGTTAATCTTCTTCAAAACAGTTTCAGTGCCTTTAAGTTTGCAATTGGAAAGGAATTCTCTTTAAAATAAAAATACTTGAGATAAATTACAAACAGGAACAGGAACAGAATGGCCCATCCCCGTTGAAATAAAGTATTTCCATTCATGCACATTGAATCACCAGGATGAAATGTTCTTATTTAACTTCAGCCTTTAACAATTCTATTTTATATTAGTCACTGAACTATCCTACTGTAGGGACAGAGAAATGTGGGCAGCTTCACAAGCAATTCCAGATAATATGTGGACTGAATTGCCCTCTGACGCCTGCAGAAGGAAATTCATTTCTGCTACTTTCTCAGGTGCAATAAATGTCCCTCAGAAGATGCTGGTGTCTCTCCATTTTCTAAAGAAGGATTGCAGATAATTTAGCACTGAGACCCATGGGGTAGATATACTAGCAGTGAGGATTTGTGCAGTATAATCTGAATTCACACCCTCCTGTACTGAGCCTTTTCCCCATGCTGAGATGTTTTGGGTCTGACACAGAGCTATCAACAGACACTCAGGCAGTGGGAATTGTATGCCTAACTGGAAGTACAGATTCAGTATGTTTGGTTTGGTAGTGAAAACCAGAACAATGTAGGAAGGAGGAAAAACTTTTTTTTTTTTTTTTTTTTTTCCACTTGTTCCAGTTTTGATATAAGAAAGAACTACTTCACTGTGAGGATGACCAAGCACTGGAACAGATTGCCCAGAGAAGTTGTGGAATGCCGCGTCCCTCACTGGAGATATTCACGACTTGTCTGGTCCCAATCCTGTGAAATGTGCTTTGGGATGACCCTGTCTGAGCAGGGAGGTTGGACAAGATGACCCACTGTGATCCCTTCCAACCTTATCTATTCCATGATTCTGTACTTATCCCTGAAATCTGCCCCAAAGATTGCTACTGATTTGTGGAACCCTTCCCAGACTTCTGCAAAATGCATTCAGGGCATTAGGTTTACTTTTCAGCCATCATTAACAGGATAATTTTATAATTCTATTTCAGTAACTATAAATTTAAAATATATAATTTTTAAAATATATCTGTTTATGTGGGTTGATTTTTTGTTTGTTTATTTGTTTTTGGTTTTTTCCCCTGATTTTGCTTTTAGGTCTTTTGTCTTGTCTCATCAATATTAAATCTATAATACAGAGAAAAGTTAGAGTTAACTGTGCACTTCCAGCCAGAATTTCTGTCTGATATTCTTAGTGATCTAGTTTTATTGTTAGGATCAGGAAAAAAAAAATGAGGAAAAAAAGGAAAGAGTGACTGCAGTGAAAGTTTCTGGCATGCATAGGCTTTGACCTCCTGCTACAGTGTCCATTTGAAACCCAGGACCATTATCATGCCACAGGAGACAGTAACTCAGCATCACATTTTAACTGGCACTGCTGCATGTCACACACATGCTGCATTGTGATAACTCTCCTTCTTGCAGACAGAGCTACTTGCCACAGTGTGTTTACCCTTTATCATCATGCCACGTCGTGCATATTTAATTGGACACACTTCCACCCTTGATGGGTACATGCCATGTCTTTGACAAAGCACTTTTTTTTCCTATCTACATTGGAAATAACATGGGGTTTGGTGACAAATTCCCTGGGGAGGATGAACATTAGCAGCCCTATACTCTTCCCTAGAGACTCTGTCTGTGTGACAAGAAGAGCGCTGAGATGTGAGTGAGTAGGAAGAGCTGATTTCAGTTGCTTAATCTCCTCAGCCCCGGGCAAGTTTCTCATTGAGAATATGCCTTAGAGTTACTTTTGGCTAGTCTGTAAGCAGCTGCTTATATGTGGACAGGAACTTTCCTCTTGGCCCAAGGGGAGCACTGCTGGAGCAGTTGGTGTTGGTGCAAGCTGCACAACAGCCAGTCAACGAGGCAAAAAGATTGTAGAGAAATTATGTCTGTTGTCTCTGTACAGGTTTTCTGTCCCCTTTTTCTCTCTCTGCAGCCTAGACAATTGGGATCCTCTCTTTGCCAAATGTCATGGATGGTAAAGGCCAAAGTCCAAATTCCCGAGAATGAGGTGGAAGATGGCAGTTGACAAAACTGTCCGCAAGAAAATTTGCCCATAACTTGTAGAAGTCAGTGTTATTAATGTATTATAAATTATTGTACTACATTTTTTCCTCTTACAAATAAGTAGCCAAGCAGAGCTAAAGTGTCTCAAGTTCAGAACTATCAGAAATATTTTGTGGTAAAACCAGTCACTACAAATCTTCTTCTAGCTAAACTCTTCCTAGAGAGTGACTAATACATGGTAAATATTTCCACATACTGTATCTGTCAGAGCAATCAAGTCCTAGGATTTTTCTGTATGTGATGGATTAGTTCTGTCTGACACTGAGCTGTTTAAAAACAAAATTCTGTGACCCCTAGACTTTTGATTGTGTAGAGTACGTGCAGCTGCTTGAAATGGACTGGTGAGGGCAAAATTCTAATGTGGTTGAATACCTCGGTGCACAGGAAAATCAGTGTAATGTATTGCAATAGGGTGCTGTCCTCATTTAAATCCAACCATATGTACTTGTTGGGTGGCTGTCATTTCACTGTCTTCTGAAACACAGCATTTGTGAAATGTCACTTTGTGTTAAGCTCATCAGTGGCCTTTGCTATGTACATTCTTCCATGTTTCTGCACAAAGATAGTGAAGCACACCAGAGCCTCAGCTCTAGAGATCGATTTCTTTTCATGTCTGGTATTAACTTACATCGCCAGGGCCAGGGTGGGGTGTGAAAGAGGTGGGCAGAAATGGTGTTTATTCACTGAACCTTGAGGTAGAACTTTAGCAAATGGCTGAGCTGCTTTGAGTTGCTGAAATGACTGCAGTTTTGGTACCTTTTTAGGGTTTGCAATGATAAGAGCAGATCTCTAAGGAGTTGAATGTCTGAGTGATCTAAAACCAGGGCAGTCAAGCTGAAGAGGATGTGTGCTCTAACCTGTTTGCACTGAACAGTCGCCATAAATAATTTACAACTATGACTGCTAGCTATTATTACAAAAATACCGGATTGCATTTTGACACATGCAGCCAGCTTGTAAGTCAATAGATACATCATGTATTTATTAGTATCTGCCTGGGAATAGTGACCATCCAAGGATTTGATCTGATTAGCTGACTGCTCTTGTTTGACATCAGTCATGAATTTATGAATTGTCAATCCAGCTCTCACATTTTCATTAGGGAAAGCCTTTTTCTTTCTTCCTCATTATGCCTGCTGTGTCATGTAGTTATACAGTGAAACATAACAGAGAGAGTCTGGGAGGATGGGACAGAAGAGAGAATACTGAGGGGAGAGAAATCTGGAAGACCAGATATCCCCATTTTCTTTTGTCTCTGTAGAACATATCCACTGTGGATACAGCAGGGTTGCTCACAAAAGAAGTGACCACAACCAACTAGATGGGCTGTATCTAAACATCATCCGCAACAGGTCGACTTTAAGCATCAGGCCACAATTTAATGAATTCATAGTTCATGCCCACTCTTCTCATTTCAAACATTTAACACACCAGCATGGGTTAACCCTGCCATATATCTTTACTTTACAATGGAGTCTTTACTCCATAAAGAAGAGCTACATTGGCCTTTGTTTAAAGAGTTAGGAAATAGAGATGCTTGAAGGGCAAGATCCAGCCCATAAATTAAGTCACCTAAGGTCCATAATGTAATTGTCTGTGTATCTGACTGACTAGGTATCTAAATTCCTACTGATCTCAATGGCAACTTAGTCAATGCAGTCAATGGAATTAAAGAAGCTCTTTGGCTCACCCAAAATACACCTATGTAAAGTCAGTAGATGAGCCCACTATTAAGTTGCCAGAATGTGTGTGTCTATTGCTTTACAGAGGCTGTAGAGTGCCTCTTGGTCACCAGATGACTTCCCAGAATATGTTTTTCTCCTCTAGGTCCTGTTCAACATCTGTCAACTTCACATAGTTGTTTAAGATACTCAGGTATATCTGAAACAGTAATGTTGTGTCTGTGTTTGTGCACCTGAATTGAAATCTCTCAACATACCCATACCTAGATGTGAGCACTTTTATTTTGATTCAAATTTTGAAAGGTACATTCAACCTTGCATATCTTTTTCCAAAACACACTTCGCCTTCATCTGGAAATAGCTCTTTTAGTTTTTCATAGCCTGAAAGCCACTAACAGCTAATATTTTAAGGGACCTGCTATTAATCCGGGAAAAAGTTATTACCATCATCTGGATTCAACCTTCCTGAAGTTGCAAGAAATATGAGAAACTAGTGGAGTTTATCAACCTGTATCTTGACAGTATACTTCTGTGTGACAGCCCTTTGCTTCATGTTGTGTCCCCTCTACTCAGCTGCCCAACCTGAAAGAAATTTGAGACCTCGTTACTGCTGCCAAAGTGATTAAAAATTGGCGCAAAATTATCAAAGCCAGAGACAGGACAGATGCAGGCACACACTATGAGCACACGAGTTTTGTTGCCTTAGAAACACAACAGTTTTCTAGTGCTAATTCAATAGGCAAAATTACTTCCAAATTCATAATGGAATGCCAATCCATGGTACGATGCAGGATACTGTTCCCTTGAATAACTGGTTGGGAGCAAGAGGTTTCTGAAAACTCCATTCTGGGCATCTCAACATCCACACTGGCTGAAAATTGAGAAACCATTTCACTGTGGTTTACATTCCACTGCTTTCTCCAGACTTTCAATACTATCTTGATTTTTTTATCTTCTTCTGCATAGATATCTAGACTCCACCTCATATGACATCTCAAATCAGGCATTTAGCAATTTGGGGTGTTCTTTTCACTTCTGCATAGATCCCTTTGCACAGTCAAGGTAATGTAAATGACAATCAAATCTATGGTAAAGAATAGTGTCACCTTATTGGAAGTAAGGCAACAAATTCAATCAATCATCAATAAAATATGAAAACAAAATTTATATCTAAGTCATCATAGCCCAAATAAAAAACTCAAAGTCCTTAATCTTGCTCATTAACTCTTACTTAGTACATTCTTCTTCTAAATTTCTGGTTTTTTCTTGGGATGAACAACTATATTTGATATATTTGATAAATGACTGCAAATAATAATGCATAAGGAACAGTAAACTGAGGCAACCAAGGGAAAAAAAAGATCTTTCTTTAAAACTGTACTATTACTAACCACTAGATGGCCAGAGGCTTATGAGTATTTGAAATTTTAGTTCCATGCATCCTAAGAGTATTGGCTTGCAAGGCTGAAGAAGGAACTTTGTAGAGGAAAAGTTTCAAGCAAAAGCATGTCTATAGTATGACTCTTTGCTTCTTTAAAAGTGGTTTCCTGAACAAGCTCTGCAGCCTCCATTCCAAATCAAAACAATATTGCTTGGCTCTCAGTAAAATTGCACAGTTCTGTAAAGAACAGATCCTACAGTATCTCATTTGCTCTTGGCTTCTGAGTTGTCTCTTTCAAGCACAGCCTTCAGCACGAGTAGGTTGGAAGGGGTTCAATAATCTATAATAATCAGGAAATCATTCAGTTTCTTTGATTCTCTCTGAGTGGCAAAACAAGACTCTGCAGCTGGTGGAGATACAAACTTAATTGGGATAAAAATGGATCAGAGACAAGGCCATGGTCATCCATAGGCATACCCAATAGATAACGACTAGTGAAGCATTTTCAGCTATTAATCATTAGTGGGAAAAGACTGTGATAGGTGGATAACACGTCTTGTATCAGCAAAAAACAACCACACAACAAGGAAGGAGAGAATGGTTCAGTTTATAAACTCAGAGTTTTTTTCTGATTTCATATTACCTCTATCCTAATTTTAAACTCAGTCCAGCATGTGAATCATAAAATGAATAAATTTGTAAGGAAAACTTTTATTAAGATGGTGTGTGAGGGGGAAAAAATCCACTATCCTACCTACTACAAAAGGTATATGGCAAAGAGAACTTAATGATTAACTCTATTTCAGAAAGGTTATCCCAAATATTATTAGATTTTTTAAAGAAATATTTTCACTAAAGACATTTTTGATTATTTTTAACTATGGTCTTCATTATTATTTAATTTTGAGTGATTACTTCTGCTGAAAAAGAAAGAATTTTTTTTCTTTAAAGAAGAGGTCTTTAAAAAAGAAGGTCTTTGAACCCCCCCACTTCCATCTGTCAAAAAACAGTACACAACTGATACATGGTCTGTGGTTGACTTTGGGGACACAAATGTCAAATTCCAGTGTTCTATTGGTAAGGAGTGAATGCTTAAAGCTATAAGGAACAAGCTCATGTGTTTTAATATATGTATTCTAATACACTATTTTTTCACTTTTGCACAATCAAAATTTACATTAAAGTCTAGTTTTGGATAAAAAAGGAATGTAGGTATAGATCCTTTGCTGTTTTAGAACAGTCATTCAACTAATTTTCACTCCTCTAGGACACCAAGATACACATACACTGGTGACCTAAGTGGATTTGCTTTATTAGATCATCATTACTACTATTATTCGTCAGTGAACTTACAACATCTCTTGGGAGATGTTCTAGGATGCTTGTCAAGAAGTGGCAAGAGATGAAAACAATTTTCATGTTATTACTGTCATGAGTGCCAAAACTGAGAAAGACACATTATAGAAAAGGTCAGCTAGAGAAATTTTTGTTCAGGTTAGGGTCAGAAGTGCTTTTACTCTGCTGCCACAAAAGGTTTGGGGCACGGAATAGTAAAATCTCACATAGATGTTATTGCATTTTTAACAGTAGAATGCCTCTCTAAAACAGGTGTCTATAACTCCTTGGTCAAATGCAGTTGTTTTTTTAACTTGTACATACAGGGATCTGTTTCTTCATTATTCCTAAGAACAGGACTCCCATTCAAATAAATGGTGTTAACCCTAATGAATTTATGTAGTAGAGACATGATTTTATAGAATAAAATGTTTCCAGAGCTGAAAAATACTGTTCGCAACAGTTGACCTGATCCTCATTTGTGTAGTGGCTTCTATTAGAAACCACATTAATGTCCACATTATGTTGTAACACGAACATATTCATGATGCCACATAATCATGAGTATACTCCTAAATCCCTGTGATTATACTCCACATGTAAGAGATTCTGAGAACCTTCAGAGCATGCTGTTCAGTTCATAACCAGTGCCCAGTTAGAGCAGGGTTTGACCAGACAGTTTAAATTATTAAATGACTATCTGCTAAGAAAGGAAAGTCTGCTTTGTCCCATCCTCCATCATCAGCCACAGGTTCTTCTTTTCCTAACTTTGGTACTGGGTCTAGCAAACGCGTGGCTGTGGAATTTCAGTTCAGGAGGCTGAACTGGTGGTGCACTTTAAGTGAAAATACTCAATATCATCAGCATAAACTCATTATTCTAGAAATCCTTCCCTATATGCTTCAACCATAAAAGGAGTCTAAGGTAAGAAGAAGAAGTGATGAGCTTAGACATAATTCCTGCAATATATGTTCAGAGATGAATGATTTGAATATTGCCCTGTTGTGACCAACTGGAGAATTACTGAAAATTATTTTGATTACATAGGTATCTCACTAAATTTCTGCTCTTCCTTACGTGACTGTCTTAAAATTCAAAGACACTACTCATATGTCCTGATAATCTGCAAATTGTTAGCGCTATCAGCAGTGATGGAGGAGGTTTGCCAAATAGTGTTTTCTTGCCAAACCTAAACTAAAGTTGAGACATTCAAAAGGAGGAGAAAGTTTTGCTTGCAGATGGATGTGGCCTGTTAAAGACAAGATCAAATAGCAAAAAAGAACTATGACCTGAGACAATAAATGCTAATGTGGGTTTTGTCCACAGCCACTCAGCAGTGTGGAAGCAGGAGGACAGGAGTTTTCCTTACGGAAATGAAAACATTTTTATTGCTCTTTTGAAAGAGACTGTAGAATTTAGTAGAAAACTCTGTTCCTGCTACAGCATTTTGCTGGATGTTTCATATGGACTATAAAAGCTTATTATTTGCTATTAATGTTCTTTCTATGTAAGAATGTCTGAAGAATTCATTCTGTTTAATCCTAAATTCCATAGGATTTTTCCTTGAAAGATTACTAAGATACCTTCAGTAAAGAGACACGTGTAAACATGGCATTTACTGCTCTTCTGCCCTCAGGTGAGCTACTCTCTTAAGTCTGTTACATGTAATAATATTTTGCATGTTGTTTTTTTATGATGTTTACTGCATGATCTATTACCTGGTTTCATGAAGGGTAGCCTAATTGCATTAACTTGTAAAATATCAGCTGAAACAAAAATACATAACATTGTTTACTTCATTCATGGATTTAAAAAGGAGGAGTCAGGGGTATAATAAAATAAATGACAGAAAGAAATGTAACCTATTTAATGTGAAGACTGACAACCAATTACTTCTTAGGTATTTTTGTCAGAATAGCAATTCTTTTTTTCTCCTCTCCTCTAAACAGACAGTGTCCCTGATACATAATAAGATACAAGTGGGGTTTATTCTATTGACTTTTTAAAACAATTCTTAATATTGCTTATAAAATTCTGCCAGAAAGTACTCATTTTAATCATCAGTCAGCATTTTTATTATATTATAATCCTTAATTGATTGACGTTTAATCACAGTCTTTGTATTTTACTATCCCTTGTCTCATAAGAGGCAATTTTCTCTTTACTGTAGTTTAACAGCTGATGAAAAAGATTTAAGGAAACCTATAAACTTAAGATTGGTTAATGGTCCCTTATAAAAGAATATTACACTTCTAGGATCCATTGCACAGATGTGATACTCAATTGTAGAAATGTGCATGGGGTTTATTAAATTACAGCACAAATCTTCAGTCTTCTGAATTATTGTTCATGTTGGTATTGTTAGGCAAATGGGGAGACACATTATTGCTTCCAGTTGTTCGCATTACTGTGGTGTAATACAGTCAGAGACAGCTGGCACATTGCTCTAGGCAAATGCAGAGCTAGAGCAGCTGCAGAGTTCTGGGCCCCTAGTGAAGGTCCAGCACCGCTGAGTCAGTACTGGGTGGCTCATCAAAAGATGGCCAGAAATTAAAAGAAACAGTTGCTCTTTCTCAGAGCTAGTGTGCAGAATTTTGCGCAGCTAATTAACATGGCCTTTTGCTGCATGGAAACCAGTGGGCCTGTAAAAGCTATAGCAAACCCATTTTGTCCTGGTTGTATTGCAGAGGGTGGACTGCAGATAGTATTTGCTTTACTTATGAAAGCACAGCCACACTTCTCAGCTGTGGCACGAAGAGTCAGTGTTTTCACCAGTCTGGCTGACATTCAAAAAAGAATACACAGGTGTAGGTTCCATATGGCCATGTGACAATGTCATGCAAAATCAAAGATTTTACGAATTAGGTCATAGACATGAGATTGTGAGATAATATATCCCCATTCTTCATGGATTTAAAGATCACAATAAATAATTTAATAAAAAAAATAAAATCTTCTACTCTGAATTCTTTCATGTCTCAGCCTCATGTATTTTACTCAGCACATTCAAATTCCATTGATAAAATATCCTTTCCAGGAAGACAATGAAGGCTTCCATTTTTTCACAATTTCACGAGTCCCTTAGTAACTTGTTAAAATAGTTGGTACTAAAAATATTAATCTTTTCCACTTTGAATTGCTGTTGACCCAAACCTCAGTGTTACTTTGTGGAATGGCAAAAGCTATCAGGAGCTCTGAGAGTTTTGCTCCTTTTTAGGGAACTGACTGGAGTGCATTTGTCTTCTCAGTGGAATCTGAAACTTCAGCCTAAACTACTGGAATAGTCTGCCCGGGGAGGGGGTGGAGTCACCATCCCTGGATGTCTTTAAAAAGAAACTGGATGTGGCACTTGATACCATGATCTAGTTGAGGTATTGGAGCATGGGTTGGACTCGATGATCTTGAAGGTCTCTTCCAACCTACACATTCTGTGATTCTGTGTGATACTGCAGACGAGGAAGATACTGCCATCAGAGCAATTCAGGATGTTGGACCAGAGGTAGCACCTTTGAGACTTCCATTTCCAACCTGAAATTTCTTCTGATGTACCATATAGTAGAATTCAAAGAAGCCTAAACTCTTACCTGCACTTCCCAAAACAGCACGGACAGGCTTTAATCAATGCAGTGTATGCTCCAATTTTAGCCCAGATCTGTTCTCATAAAGCAATTATTGCTAAACAACCATATAAATGTGCATATTCTTAATTTTAAACTGGTGCCTACCTCATAAGCCACTTGGATATTTTGCTATATTCCATAATTTTCTTTAGAAGCACATGATGTTTGACTTCTTCTTAATTTGGATTATGTGAGCAAGCATCTAGAATGGTGCCTTGGGAAAAAAGGAACTACCACCACGATTTTGTCAAATCAGATAAGATGTAAATAATGATGGTGCACTCAAGAAGGGGCAAGGAACAATTAGAATCTTTAGAAGAACTTGGTGTGCCTTTGCTTCCATTTAGAATCCAAATTTAAGTGGTTGGTTGGATCCCCCACCAATTTTTGAAAATCATTTTGTATAGAAAATTTGCCAATCCTTCTTGTCAGCTGTGTCTGGCTAAGAGACTGCAACTTTTCCTTTTGACTGATACTCTGGAGATTATTATCTGAGCTTTGGATGCTCTGAGAGCTTTTGCTGCTGTCTAGTTTACACTGTGTTACACTCAAGTTGCATGAAGGCAAAAGCTAAGGCAGCTTTGGGGACAAAATGTAGCAGTCAGATTTCTGAGTAGAACTTCTCACTAAAAATATTGTACCAACACTCTGGAAATGCACAGTCCTCCACAGACCTCCATAGCTTAACATGTTAAAAATTACCAAGCCTTTAGAACTGGAAACTGTCCTGAATATGATTTTTTTTCACCCTCCTGTGTTTACTGGGATTGCTACCTCTGGTCAGCAGTTGATACCTGAACTGAATTCTCTCTTATTCCACCATGGAGGGGTAATTGGGCACTTTCAGAGTGTCCCTGAGACTTTAATACTTCAGCCCCCTTTTTGGCACAAAATAACCCCATATAGTTAACTGAAATGACACCTGTTTAACAGCATTCTTTAACAGGGCTGAAGGTATATTTCCCACAGTGATAAAAGGTTGGAAAGGAGTCTCTGTAGGATGCTCTTTGGCTGAGTTCCTGTTGGTATGATTATTTTCATTCTTCTGGGATTTTATTGTATTATTAATGGTGTATGAGGGAGTTCAGATCCTAGACAGGCATCTTTTTAATTATTTTAATCTAAATAAATTAATTGTGGCTACCCTTAGGAAACCATGTCAACTCACTAAAAGCTTAAATATTGGTAAAAGCCTATGCCCAGTTCTCATTTAAATATTTTCCAAACTTTGCATTCTTCTGCAGTGACCACAAGAAATACAGAATCATAAGAATAAGATAGGCTGGAGTGTCTGCAGGGCCCTCTCTTCTCTGTATTTCAGACCATTAAGTCAGGGCAGAGACTAATAGGTCAGATTATCACCACTTGGGACAGTAAAATATTGCCTGGTTGTTAGCATAAGCTTTATATTCTCAGGTTCTGCACTCGGTGAATATCCACATCAGTTTGCTGCAGAGCAAACGTGAGCAGCTCTGACATATTGCTGAAGCAAATCTGCAGATTTTGTCCTCACACATGTTCTCAAAACCCCCTTTCTCCTATGCTTTGCTCCCTACCCTGCAACAAAACATTCAACTCCGTGAACCAAGACAAAGAGCCGGAGCAGTGGGGTCTTTATTTGGCATGCAGGCTATTCAGCAGGTGCGTGCTAAATTGCATTAGACTTAACACCAGGAATCAGATCACTAATTGGGCGCCAATGTGAAGAATTTTTGTCATTTGGGACCTGAATTGCAACACTTCTATCCCTTTAGGCGAGACATCACAACCTTCTTATCCCAAAGCAACAGCGCTACCGCTTGAGCTAAAGCAGAATCTCCATTAGCTAACAGTAGCAGCACTTACTATACATCCTGTTTCTAGGCTGCAAGCCACAATAGGGGAAAGTCATTTTAATCCTTTAGTGATTTATAATAATTGGGATTTTAGGGCTCTGGCTTTTTTTTTTTCCCCCCTAACTTTCCATTTATTTTTAATTCTATGTGAGATTGTTTGGACAAAATAAGCAAAGCTGGCTCTGGTTCTCAAAATTCAGACAAAAGAGACTCTCACTTTTTAAGGAGTATGGAGAAATTAAGAATGTTCTGCATTTTTCGGGTTTTTTTCCCATTTCTTAGCTCCCTCATTCCTCCTATGTCAGAACTGTGAAATCTTTTCTCACTGTTTCTTTACAGCAAAGCACTAAGTGTTGAAGAAATGTTGAAAAGAACCTAATGTTACTTTTTAAAAAACTTAAAAATGACAGTTTCCCTCTCATGAATAACAGTGCCTGGGGGTGCAGCTCTCTCTCAGGGTTTTCTGTGATGGGTTGTAGGCATAGTACCTAGGTCCAAGGAGAAGAATTGAGCTCCTTATGAAATCAAACCGCCCAGTTTTTCAGTTCTGAGAGACTGCCTGATGTGCAGCACACACAGCTGAAGGATTTCATCTGTTGCACGCCAGCTGTGAGAAGTAGATGGTTATAGATTCCTCCTCTCTGCTGAGATTTTTAAGTGTCCTGAGCCTCAAATCGCACATGCTCCTCAAGTACTTAATGATCTGTGCATAACGACACAATGAGATTATATACAATTCATAACATTAAAATCACCTCTATTTCTGTTAAAATCAGAGTGCCAGGCACAACATTTCCTTTTTCATGCAGGCTGTTGATACTGCTGTGGAAACATCCATTGAATGTTTAGATTTTAATTTCTAAAAGTACCTTGTCAGATGTGACTGTTTCCATAGCCCTATACATTTCTCTAATATTACTTCACTCCTATTAATTTTTGTTTTTGCTAGGTTAGCTGTTTTCTTCCTTAGATATTACTACAGAAATAATTCTATAATATTGTGTTTATGTTATCCAGAACATGAGAAAACACTTCAGAGAGAAGGAACTTTATTTAGAGTATTGTACACAGTCTTAATTTAAAATGCTCCAAGAGGATCCCCAGCATGAATGCAAGTTCTCTTTTGAAACAAGATCATAAAAAGCAGCAGAGAAAAATAATTTTATGATCATTATTTCCTCATCAATTAAAAAATGTATTACAAATAAATGGTATTATTATTAGACCTTTCCCTCACTAGAAATACATCTTTCTCCTAAAGCACTTTCTGATCTAATTCCTGCCAATGATTAGTAATAGTTGAAATTACAGAATTATCCTGTAAGGAATTATTATATTTCATTTCCCTTCTCTTTACAATTCAAATGAAAAGATGGAATTTAAATAATTTCCTAGGAAATCAGACACTCAGGAAAATGCAGTCTTAAATTCTATGGAAATACATAATTTGAAAGTCAAAATTATAGAGATCAAAATGAAGTGATTTTGCTCTGGTGAAGTAAGTGCTTTAATTAGCTCACTTCCAGGAAAGATTTTGGGGGTTGGGAGGGATGATTGAGGGTTTTCCTGTCTCAACCAACAAGTCCTTTACAATAGAAAATTCTTCTAACAGGGATGACTTTTTCTTAATTTCAGTTCTATCTATATTAGTCAGGACAAGGGAAGAAATAAATGGACAGAACCAGCACACAAGTGTCTTTCAAATCTAAACACATTTTCACCTACCCCAGGGAACACTCCTGCGCTGCTCCAATTCTATAGTTTCAGACAATTTCTATGGAGTTTTTTGTCACTCACTGGCAGCCAAAACTTGACACAATCAGGAGGGATTCCATAAAAAAAAAAAGTGTAGGATGGTATTATTCCCTCCTGGTGAACGCAAAGTCCTTCACAGAAACTTCCTTAGCTCTGAATGCCCAGATGTTCCTCTTCGTAACACATTCATCATCAAATACTGTTGCATAAACAGAACACAGAAGTTGCTCTCTGAATACATCATTTCTCACACTCATTATTTATGAGTTAAAGGTTATCAATAACTCAAGGAAATACAATAAATGACCTATCTTTTGTCAGATTGTTAGATATCCTTTGCTTGTCCTGTAGTTGCAACTAATTTCTGAGGCTTCCTTGCTGTGATCTTACACTTTTGTTACAACATTGTTACATACTGTGCATTGAAAAAAAAAAGACTACAATCAGCCCAGCTTCAGTAATGTCACTCTTCATAAAAAATAGCTAACCCCACAATGACTTCTGATTTAAAAACAGTAATTCTGAATTCTCATTTTTGCCAGATCGAAAAACTAGGGTTAATGAATATATTTAATGTAAAGATGCCTATAGAGGACGCCTAAATGTAAGCACATCAATGGAAGGAATACACACTCCTAAACTGCAATTCATGCATACTGCTGTGCTTGTTTCTGTCAGGAAGAATTGCTTCACTGAAAGAGTGGTTAAGCATTGGAATGGGCTGCTTGGAGAGGTGGTGGAGTCACCATTCCTTGTCAATAAATGACATGGAAGTGGTACTTAGTGATATGGTTTAGTTGTTATGGTGGTATAAGGTTGGACTTGAAGATATTGGAAAACTTTTTTAACCATAATGATTCCATGATTCAGAAGAGAGGAGCCACATGTCAGGCTCACCTTGTGCTCCCCAGGTTTACCCCTAGGACATTGTCCTGGGAGGTCTGGCTTGAGGCAGCCCATGTTTGGTGAGATGAATCCCAGACATAGTCAGTGCAAGCAGTAGGTGGAAGGAAAGAGAATCTCCCCTTTCAGAGCACAAACCTTACAGTTAGTATAACTTTTTATGTATCATATTCACTTAGCAAAATAAAACCTGACATATTTTGAAAAGCTGCTCACTGTTTCTTTCCTGTGGTATTGTGGAATAAGTTCTTCTTTCAGAGACACTCATTTCTTCTTAGCAGAATGATTTCCAGTTATTGTATGTGTCTTTCTTATCAGATCTCTCCATCCCCTTCTTTAGTACTTTGCTATCAGAATTAGATGGTAGCAGATGCTCTTTGAATGACAAAAGAAGAGGGTGTGATTTTGTAACAGCCTATGTTCATTGCTGCATGGAAAACCTGGACATGTCTAACATAGACACTGTCTGCTGCTGACAGTAGTACTCTCCTGAATCCTTTGAGAGCCTGCTTAAGTAGGCTTGCTAACACAGAAGCCATAGAAGCCACAGTTAGCCCTGCTAACATAGAAGTAATTCCTATGCACAGTGACCCTGCATGCTTTGCCTTGCACATCTGCCCCAGTGGTTTGCAGAACTGGATGCACAACATGTACTTTCAGCTGCCCACATTCTGAGCTGAAACCACTAACCATCTTAGACTTCTTTCCTGTGCCTTTTAGAAGAAAAGAAGCATTTAAATCAAGGAGCAGACACATGCAGTAAGGAGATGCATGTATTACAGAGGGGGAACAGAGACAGAATAAAATCCCGCTGTGCTTGTCCTTTTTGTGGTACACGTGGAGAAGCAATGTTAAATCAGAAGACTGAGGAATAATTAATGCTAGTTTGTAGGGGATAACTAAAGCAATATCTCTGCAATCTCAAACTGCACAGAAAACCAACCATGTAGTTGAGAGGTAAATAAATGTCTTCCTATGCCCTTCTCAAAGAACAGAGCAGTTTTGACAACTTGTCCTCCCTTTCAAATGTCACTAATTATTTAGGTGAGGAAATGTTTGTTTTTTATGGACCAAGAAAAGCTCATTTGCAAGTCCTGGATGCTGGAAACACTGTGAAAATGTGAAGCCCATTTTATAATACATCAAAACATCCCTTCCAAAACATCGCTTCTCATATTTGTGAGGGGTCTGAATCACATACATAATAACAGTGTTTTCTGAATATATCAGGTGGAATTGTACATCAAAATTTATGTTCCCAAAATTAATTTATATGTCTGTTTGTTGTATATGTTTGAACACTTACCTTCCATGGAAAAGACAGTTTTGTCTGATGAGTATCGTCTTATATTTTGTCTCAGTCAAAGCCTTTCCTCTTAAAACCAACCGTGAACAGCCAAAAATGTTAATGTGGAAGTCAGCAGTATTACACAAAAGTCATTGTTTCATAAGAGAAAAGAGAGATTAACTTTAATAATTTAAGACAGTCTCTAAATTAACAAAAAGGAAGTGGACAGTGTAACCATGCTATACCTTGATGGATGCCTTTTTCCTTTTTTTTTTGCTTTCCAGATTCATAGTGGTGTCACTCAAGTTTCAAAATCCAGCATTACCAATTGCCATCATTACATACAACTCCACATGCCCAGAGCAAGACACTAAGGCTCATAGCTGCAGCTTTGAGGATGAAGGGCTTTTGTGTCAGTCTACACTAGATAATTGGACCCCTGTACAACTCAGATCAAACCCTGACTTTTGGAAACAAATACTGTTTTAACCAGGAGTCCTTGGGTTGAGGAGGCAGGCAGGTGATTACTAAGCACCAAATCCAAATATGGGTTTATTATCCTAATGAGATAAAGTAATAAAGAAGAGCCTTGTCAGGTGAGAATTTCTGTGTATGAGTCTGTTCTTAACCTGTCAACTTGCACAGCTCCATCCATACCTCCACGCTTTCTCCAGGCTACAATGGAGGTGCAGGGGTCTGGGCGGCAAAATACCATGACAGGGATCTTAGAATCGTCCTGATTTTCTTTTTTGCTATCAATTGATTCACCTATGTAGAAGCAGCAATACGGGAAATTACACAGTCAATGAGTTACCTCAGTACTAAAAGAAGCATTTAGTTTGTTGTGTAAAAACACATTCTGAAAGCTGATATTTTCTTTTTAATTGAAAAAGACATTTGGACTGTTTACTATAAGGTATATATACAGATCAAAATTAATATTGTTGCTGTACAGACCATAACTTGGAATTCCTGATGGATCAACAAGATGCCGTGAATTCACGTTATAGTTCCTTTACCTAAGGGAAACACAGGCTGCCTAGCGCAAGCTTGGAATATTTTGCCTAGAGATCAAGTAATACACGTACAGTTATAATGACTTAGGAGGAAAATAAATATTTCGCCTTGTTCAAAAACATTATGGATGAAAGATTTGTTCTGGGAGAGGAAGGTATGAATGGCTCACAATTTGGGGAGCCAGCCATATCTCCACTTTCTGAAATGGAATCTCAGTGGTGACTGGCTGTCTGCATCAAGAGGACAAACGTAGGAAAAAAGAGCAGGCAGGATGGCAGCCTCCCCTGATAGTTTTCTGCTCTTCGAGGACATATACTTGGAAACTCTGAGGCAGTGAGCCAGGTTTCAGCTTTATGTGCTGCTTGATCAGTGCACATACAGTTTTTAAATGCTAGTCTCCACCACCTTGTCTGAAGGGCAGTAATTAAGTGGAGTTTTGGTTGCCCCAGGCAGCCAGATAATAGGAACTTTCCTGTCTTGATGAGCAGTCCCAGAGGGTCTGTGCTTTGGGTACCTCCTGACTTGACTGCTGCAATGCACTTGATATGGGGCAACCTTGGAAACTGCTCAGAAGTGCCAGCATCTGTGGCAGGTAGTGCTCTGCTCACTAAGCCATGTGCCATGGGCAGGGGATTTCTAGCTGACTGTGGGCTGAGTTATACAAATTACTTCCTGCACCTTTTGTCCCAGCAGCAGCAACTGGCTAAGGATGCTCCTAACTCTCTTCAAGTTTGGCTTTAGAGGCAGTGAGTGGAAGAGAAAACACATCTTTGTTGAGAGCTGGTGTGAGGCTGGTCCAGAGAGATGAGACTTCCCCTGTTGTATGACAATCATTGTTTCACTGGCTCATCATAACTCAATAATTTCATCGTTAGCATAATATTTTAACCTCAGATTTCTAAGAGAAAGTTGTTTGGCAACTATACATTTACAAAGAGTAACTATTTTCTGTATTAATTGTTCTTATTTTTAATTAAGTTAAATTGTATTAATTCATCCTTAAATTATGAGATTATACTAGCTGCACAGTGCATTGTTACAATCAAAATAAAAGTTCTAGTTTGTAAGCAAATGGAGAACATAGCTGGAAATAATGGTCAGTCAGCTTTGAAAAGGCACTGTCACGAAGAGGATTTGCTGATCTGTAAGGCTTATATTAGCTTAACTTTGTAATGCATAGGGATCTTGCCTAAGCATCTTAAGTTAAAAAGGAATGGTAAAATAGTATTTTTAAAAATTATTTCTTCCTTGGCATACTTAATCCAGCATATGATGTTAAACAAAACTTCATCTGCTTTCAAGGTCTTCACCCCACTCATGCTAGTGGTCTGACACAAATGGTAGGGTAATGAGATGTCAATAATATTCAATATCTTATTAATTGTAAAATCTACATAATTTTCCAGAAAAAAAAAACCAACAAAACAGTATCTAGGTGGTCAGAAGTGTGTCAGGGATTCCAGTTGCACATCTGAACTGATGATACTTAGGTGTGTTCAATAGGGATTGAAGTGAACTTGGAGATGTTACTGTAAGACATTGGCAGTCCTGATTTTTATTTGGTGCAACATTTTTAGAAACATGTTTCACCGAAGCTTGCATATTTCACAGAAATTCTTGTCCAATAATTTCAGTGAGGAGTTTGAATTTTGTATTAAAACAAAAGGAAGGAACCTGAGTTCTCCAAGAGACAGAGACAGGAAAGACAATTCTGTTCATTACCCAGCTTAATTTAGTTAATCTTGTTTCTTATCTAGAGGTTTTTCACTCTTTCTTTAAATAAAAAATGTCCAATTGCTTCCACTTCACAGTATGAACCCTCAAGATTTATTCACAAAGCACAAGAGATGTTTTCCACATGGAGTTGCTTGAGGGATTATAGGGGGAAAAATGGTACTTTACTCCAATTAAGCCAAGCAGAGCTGAAGATAAAGGATTTCTGAATATCTGACTTAGTGCCTCGTACTTTTAAATAGTTCTTCTCAACAGGCTGTAGAGAGAAAGAGAAACTTTTACATGGTGTAAATGTAAGACTTTCTAAAACTCAGTGAAACAGTCTGGGAGTGCATAACTCAGGCTATCACTTGATGTAGAAACTCATGTCTTTTTTTTTTTTTTTTTTTTTCCCCTAAAGATCTCATATGGCAGGCATTACAATTTCAAACCAAAAATTTCAGACTGTTTATTTCATATTTATAATCAAGTTTTATTTAACTTTTTCTTTTTTAGGTCTCTAATAGATGCAGCAATTGTGAAAATAGGTGTGTAGAATAATTTTGCAACTTTTTAATACCTTAGGCCATTCTATCATAGAGTCATAGAATCATTTATGTTTGAAAAGACCTTTAGGATGAGTCCACCTGTTAACCCAGCACTGCTAAGTCCACCACTAAACCATGTCCCCAAAGGCTCCGTATACACCTCTAAGTACCACCAGGAATGGTGACTTCCCAGGTCAGTCTGTTCCAACATTTGACAAACCTTACAGTGAAATACTTTGCCTAATACTCAGTTTAAACCTCCACTGGTCCAATGCAAGATCACTTTATCTTGTTCTATTGTTTGTTACCTGAGAGGAGAGACTGACCCCCACGTCACAACCACCTATCAGGGAGTTGTAGAGAGCAATAAGATTCCTAATGAGCCTCCTTTTCTGCAGGCTAAACAACCCCAGCTCCCTCAGCTGCTCTCATCAGACTTGTGCTCCAGACCCTTCACCGGCTCCATTGCCCTTCTCTGGGCTTGCTCCAGCACTTCAGTCTTCTTCCTGAATTGAGGGACCCAGAATGGAACACAGGATTCGAGGTGTGGCCTCACCAGTGCCGAGTACAGGGGACAATCCCTGCCCTGGCCCTGCCGGCCACATTTTTGCTGACACAGGCCAGTATGCCATGCCATTCTTGGCCACCTGGGCACACTGTTGGCTCTGTTGAGTACTTCAATCTGATCTAAGACCTAAAGTAAATCACCTGTGTTTTCACCTGGTTTTTTTCTTTCCAAGGTTAAATTTTGCATTTGAGGCTATCTGAAGAATAAAAGTAAGTTTTTACTGTTTTTCAGCACTCAATTAGCAGAGTAGATAAAATACCTCATCTACGTAGCTGCCAGCTGTTTTGATGGGTATGTTACCTAAAATTTCAACATTTAAATTTAAAATTAGGCCATAAGCTTTTAGGTCAGCAGAACAAAAAAATGCTGACAAAATCTCTAATTCATTTACTTCTCCTTCTCTATTTTGACAAATAACTGCAGGTAAGAAAGTCAATACTAGAAATTCTTAGAAACATCTATTGGTTTGGGGGTGGTAGAAAGGTTTAAAAGGGGACTTGTGTCTCCCACGTTTCTACACAAAACTGGAAGGTTCAGGGCAGTTCAAGAACTAGTGAAATATGATTTGGATTTCCAGTCACAAGCCTTTCAAGTACTCTCTGCTTGGTTAAAGTCTGTTATAGCAGTGTCTGTGTCCAGTCTGTACAGAAAACAAACAGCAGTACTGGTGACCACTGCCTCTGGTACCTGCCAGCTAAGTAGAGAAAAAGCAAGATGGACATTCCTACAAAAATCTTGGATAATTTTCTCCCATTTGCTACGAACACCGATAATTAATTACAATTTTTTCTTAACATTTAAAGGCCTTTCATTGCCAGATTTGGCTCCATGCTGAACTCAGTGCAGAGAAGTCCTCCAGCAGCAGTCCTCCTGTGCAGATCTTATCAAAGCCAAGGAGGTTACACAGAAATACTGGGACCCTGAGTTTCCTCTGTTGTCTGCTGTGCCCCTTGTGCTGCCTTTCCCCTGTCCCCACAGGTTGAGACCCCCTGCCTGCTTTCAGGCAGGCCTGGACTGTGCCAACAGCTAGGGCAGAAAGTGTCAGTGAAAGGCACAGGAGTGTCTCTTGTTGTCTTGTTGATTTAGAGACCCAATAATTAAATGAAAATTGTGTCAGTCAAAGACCCATTCTTCTATATCTTATAATGGATTGAAAAAAAAAAAAAAAAAAGAAAAAAAAAATCTAAAGGAATGATCCAAAGTCCCTTTGTTGTAGATTAACTCTGTAAATGCATTATCATGTTGCATTTTCTTTCCTTGTTGATGGCCTTTCCTACAGCATACAGGCTTATCAAATTACAAAAGTGCAGTTAAAGAAATCAAATTCAGAGACAAAACGAAGTACCCATTCCCCGCACTATATTGCTCTTACATAGAGGTAATATTTCATTGAAAGGCAATTTAAGAGCAAATTAAAAGATCCCTATTTCTGTAGGAAATAGACTGGACCATTGAACAGTCAGCTTGATTTGTTTTTAAACAGCGTATTTTATGTAAAACTTCCAAAGGTAAGAGAAGAAAGAACTACAAATGCCTTTTACATCCTAGACACTGCAGGAAGGTATCAGGGAAAAATGTGAATGCAACTGATGACAAGTTTCAGGAATGAGTCCTTAAACTTTTGGGAATACAGGAGTATTCCCAAAAGGTGACAGCCTTGTTACCCCAATGTGAGGCCTCTTGGTTTAACAGCATAACATAGTCTATCTATCACAAATAGCTTGGCAGCTCCCTCACAAAATACTCCTGTATTTGAAGTGTACAAAGTGGAAAAAATTAGTATGAAATGGCTCTAAGACTGCTCCAAAACCACTTTGGGACAGCAAAATTCCTACTGGCTCCCGAGGTCCAGGATCAGGTCCATAATGACTGAAAGGCAGCATGACTCAGTTAACAATGAAAGACAATGTTGATTATTTAGCCCTGTGATGAAAAATAGAAATTACCAATTTCCATACTGGAAAAAAATTTGCATGATGTGTTCGAGGGCTGATACTAAACCCCAAGTGTGTGGTACTGCTGAAGTTGCTGAGACCCAACAAGTGCCTTTGGTGGCCGTGTGACAGGGCACCAGCAGGAAGGGCAGCCCCGTGAGCGGCTCCGTGCGACTGTACCCGAGCGCTCAGGAGCATCCCGGCAGCATCCCGGCAGCATCCCGGCAGCATCCCGGCAGCATCAGGCAGCATCCCGGCAGCATCCCGGCCGCTCAATCCGCGCAGGGATCGCGCCACCTCCTGGCCCCTCCGCTCGTCGCACTCGGCCCGGCCAGCGCCTGATGCTGAACTTCGTCTCCAGGCCCGAAAAGTGCCCTGCTCTTTCCTTTCTCCTTCTCGGAAATGTCCTTCAGCAAGCGCTTCCCACTGAATGCTTTCCCACACTGTGACGCTGAGGATAGTACAGTGTAAGGCATTTTGTCTCGGGCGAGGGACAAAGAAATGGAATATTTTTTTTCTCTCTCGGGGAAGTTTGCTGAGCTTCTGAACCCTGGCCCAACATCTGTTTCCTATATTCAAGTCAACTAAACTAGAAGAACTTGGTGTGGCTCTGAATAACATGACAATCCTGCTGCACTAATCCCAGGAAAAATGTTAAATATACATTTCTCCTCAAATTTCAAGTCGGGTAAATTCCATTTGAGCTTCCTCTCTTCAGATTCCAAGTTGAGTAAATTCCATTTTAGCTGCCTAATTTTCCATAGCTCTTCTCTGATAAAAAGTATTGTTTTGTAGAAGCAGCAGGGAAGAACAGATGTTGCGGTTTTTTCCTAGAAATAGAAGCATTTTTTTTCTAGCAGAAGCAAATTACTTTTTAAAAAATCACATCAGCTTCAACAATTTGTTCTGGTAAGTGACCCTAAGACACTGTAGAATGTGGTACAGATTTTGTTCCCAAAGCAGAAATTGTATGCTGAATTATTTGGAAAATGTCTTAGGGACAAATGCACTTTTTTCTGATTCCATTTGGGAGGATTATATGGCAAGAGAGATACTTTATGCATCATTTCAAATGGGAGTCAGACCAGACATAACCTTTCTTTCTCTTGAGTTCCTTTTGTTTTCATGCTGCCAGGCTCCTAAAGTTCTACTTATTATTATGCTTATATCAACCAATCAGTTTAAAAAAGTTCTTCTGTCGGTCTTGATCACCTTTCTCTGCTCTCACCGCTGCATTTTGAGATGTTAGGAACCCCTGGGGAAACACAGTACCTGTACATGTTACCACTAATTGACTTCCACGTCGCTGTCTAGTGGTGCTGCCTACTCTTATGTGTAAGGACTGCATGAATGGATCGTTATTAACTCTCCTCCTAGCCAATATAGGCAGGAGATCTAAATAAAACTCAAATATTTAAATCCACTTGGGTAATTTGGGTTGCATACTCTCGATGTAAGTTCCCAAAACACATCTTTGCAATACTTATTTCCCATTTACTTACCATCCTTCTTCTTTGGGCCCTAATGATGTAAGACAAACCATTAATCTGATTTGTACAGTCCTAAAATACAGCCATTGTTTTCAATTATTTTTCGCATTTTACATTCTGATCATTTATATTTTTATGCTTAGTTATGTTAATTAGGTTAAAAATCTCTTGTTGTAGGCTGCATTTTTCTTTCACAGTGTTTGAAATTTATTTTGTGTAGGCTGTGACAATCCATATGTTTATAAATTAACAGGGTATAATATTCTAAATGGTCTAGCTAGCAGAGACTAAAACAATAATGGTAGGCATTTTTTAAAGTTTAATTTTGGTGGGGAGAGAATCCTGTAAGTATAAAATGGAATTTGCATAACTAACAATTAATTGAGTAGAGTAGCAAACTAAATACTGAAAAAATGTTTAAATAACACATACCTTTCATTAGTCTTTCAAAATTGTTCTCACTTAGTCACATAGAGTTGAATGACTCTTTCAGCTGTTGTTCCAAAAATATATCAATGAATCTGGTTCTTATCAAAGTTTAGGTGATATTTGCATACAAAAAGATGTTTCCTGCTCAGAAAAGTGTTGGATCCAGTAGTGAACATACTAAATTGTAAAAAATTTGATAAGAGAGACAATTACATATGCATAATTGTAACTCAGTATTATACATTTTTGTTGTGTCCTTAGCCAAGGTAGAGAGTTTTGCTGAGGTAACTGTATTGCTGCATAGGTATATGCAATTTAAAATTGTATTTAGAGCTCAGCCTTGCATTAATACAAACACTTGAAGATCTGCCTAGAATTTGCTTGAAACAAATTCTAGTTAGTCTCCAAGGTAATTTAAGATGAAGAATCATAACGAAAGTCAGAACATTCTAGCAAATACACCTCTGTTATAATTTTGAATATGGAATCAGGTTTTGCAGACTTGCCCTGAAATGCTTTGTTTCCAGTTACTTGAGATCCCACAGAAGCTTGAGATGTCTATAGGTCTCCTAAACTCACCAGTATCATGGATCATAATGTACCCACTTTTAAGACACATAATCAGAGTGAAATGCAAAGAATAAAAATAAACACAGGGATAAAATGTGTCAATTCTGCTCACGTAGCAAATCATTAGATCAAATGTGTTCATTTAACCTCACATTCTTTGATCTGCATCTTAAAAGTAGCAGTGAAGGCCTGGTCTCTCTACAAGAAAAGACTAAAATAAATTAAACAAAATTTTTTGAAATTATTTAGTTTCTACTGTCCCCAGATTTTGGAATCTCAGACACTGAGTACCTCTCTGTGTAGTGCCAGTGGCTACAACTCTCACTTCCATCAGTACATCTCACCTTCTACATGGGACTGGCTTTTTTCTCTATTTATACTTTGAAGTCCAAGTGTCCCAGAATGAGACTTCAAAGCCTTACTGTGCCAAATGGGTTAGGCTGGGCTGCACATTTGCTGGAGCTGATGGAAGACTGCCCAGTGACGCTCATGGTGCTGGGAGAAGGCCTTCAGCAATCTGCCTAAAGAATAGCTGCAGGATGCATCTTCAAATATTGCAGGACTTCTCTTAAGGTAAAGGGTAAATTTTTTTCAGGAGAAAAAGTGGATATCAGCTTATGAATCTTGGGCTATTGAGGATACCACTGGAGGTGACAAAAGAGCTCCATTCTCTCCTTTTAATCAGTCTTGTGTTTGTTAAATACACAGTGGAAAACAAATATAAAATCCCCAGCATAACAAAATGCTTTATCATGATTTTCCCATCACAACACACTGCAATATTATACAAAGCTAAAACATGCTTATATTAAAGGAGTTATCTTTGTTTTATCTCTTTTATTTTTCTCTTAGAATTGAAATAGTTCACTTCCCCCCCACTCCCATTAAAGAAAAAACCCCAACTCTGTCATGACTTTTAGATTTCCAGGTGATCTATGACATTTGACAGAGCACTGTAAGAAAAGGCCAGAAAGCAGGCAAAGCAGGCAGGGATTAATGACACTTTTGCCAAGTGATGAATTCTGCTGTCCTGGAAACCTGGCATTTTGCATTCTGTCAAGATCAGAGCCGTTTTTAAGCTGTTTAAGTTGTGATTATTTTCTCACATCTGTTTCCTTGAAAACTAATTGTAGATCTGAAGTTGCCTTTTTTAAATAATTCATAAAAACATAAATCCAAAGGAGAGTGGCAAAGGTATACAGAAACCCAGTGAAGTACAAAGAAAAGGGTCAAGTCAGCTGTAGTTATCTGAGCACTCCTCTGACTCCTGAAGTACTTAATTAGGCCCGTCTGACTGTTTGGCCCTGGGTTGATTTTTTCTTTCAAGAGAGCTGTTGACCTGATGGTATATTAAAACACACTCAGCTGTAGCTTCAAAATGGTTACAGAAAACATTTGTAAATGCTGCTGTTTTGGCAATAGGGAAAAAAATGTAGGCTAGCTAGTGAAACTCATGCATTTATAATCTTTTTTTTCATGTTACTGAATAGCCTTTTAGCTCTACCAATTACACAGATCAGCTAGACAACATCATTTAATGTAGGCAACAAAATGCCCAGAAGACCCTTATCTATGAAAACAAGAGCTTCCCCAGGTTTTGGAGGGTCTCCCAACCAGGCAATTAATTGAACTAATTCAAACAAGCCTGTATAAAGTTTATAGCTTCTGGAATTATTGCTGAGCTTACAGAAGCATTTTAAAGATTACATCCTCAAAACTTTTAGATCAATTATTTTACAGTAGGAGTAGATCTCTTGTTTTAAAATGCCTCTTTGTGCTGATCCATCATTTTTTCTAATATAGGCTATTTTTGCAGAACTAATTAGTAACTTATGCCCTGGAGAAAATTCTATCTGTTGGTTTGTCCTCTTCTTAGAAGAGAGAATTTTTATACTTTTATTCATTGGAAGAAAATCCTCTTCTGTGAAGACAGAAGGAAGGAAGAAGATGTTGGAAAGAAGAATTAAAAAGAGAAAAAACATCCAAACCTAAAAAACGCCCCCAGACTCAACAGAGCTGCAGCCACAGCTGTTTTCAGAGGGAAAGGGTTTTATCTTTTGCTTGTTTGCCCGTCCAAGGCTTTCCCATTAAGAGCTGTTCAAATGAGCAATCCTGTGATTACTAACACCCTCCTCTTAATAATTTGGATGTGACTTCTCCCTTCTTCCCCTCAGCATGGTACCAGGCACGCTCCCGTTTTATATTTTGTTGTTGAAAGGGCGGCTGTCAGGGATGACATTCTGAAATATCCATCTGGCTCCTTAAAAGCTATCATGTCTCTTTTGTTTTCCCAAGTCTCCGATGAGAAGATGTTTGTCACTTAATTGCTGCTGAGGATCACAGATGATGGTTTATAGGTTTAGGCAAATTGCAGGCAGCACTTTGTTAACAAACGGTAGAGCACAATGGTACTTCATAATTATCCTATAGAGCTCAATTGGCCCTTAACGGCACCTGCATGTACAGCATCAGGGAGCCTTGTTTCAACACAAAAGCTCCTTCTTGTTAATTAACCTGTGTGCACTTGTTACAAATGAAACCTATTTGTTTCCACTTAATATATTTGCAGCTAGTTTAAATATTCATTTATTATTATGCTTGTTAAGTGAGGAGTGGAGAAAAATAGTTTGGATCACTTTCATTAGTATGCATTGAGCTTAAAAGAGGTAGCAAATAGACCAATATGTCAAGTGTGTTCCTTTGTGCTTTCCTTCTTCCTGCTTTGTAGGTCCCCAAATTAGGCTAACAAAGATGTATATCCCTTGCAGATTGAAATAATACAAAAGGAATGAAAAGTATAGGAGCCTCTGTGAAAAAATCAACAATTTCTCTGAAAGGGGCTTTGTACCAAATGACAAGTACAACTCATTCTAGCTGAAAAATGCCTTTAATGGCACATTTAAAAATTGTATGTATGCATACAGTTTTTATTTGTGTGTGAAAAGCAGTGAAATAAAACTGGATCCAGTGTATTTAACTGTTATGGCTTTATTCATGCAGTACTAGCACAGATGCCCTTTAATCTTTAACCAAAGAGGTTACTTCTATATTATCCTTATAAGCAAAACAACCTTTTCCTTTTAACTGATAGAAATTAGAGAGAAACTGATAGAAACAGTTATGTGTTTATTAGAGACTGTAAGTACCTAAAAAAGACCATTAATTCAAGTACATAAAGAGATTAATAAGCAGTGATTGTTGTTGTTACCTTGCATTTTTATAAAGAATATGCCAAATTATTTTATTCCTCTTGGTGGCAAAACAAATACATTGACTTGGATTATTTGTTTCTGGTTTTGAGTAGCTTTGTGGTCTGAAGATTTTCGATGATTTTTTTAATGTGAGTGGTCACACAAGTAATACATATTGCAGAGCAGATGCAGCTGAGCAGTCAGGAAAAAAGTCTCAAGTTCCCTCCTTCTTTTTGCTTGATTTTTTGAAGTTATTTCTGAAGGATATCACTGCAAGGGAATTCTATCAAATACAGAAGAGTTCCTTCTGAAAGGAGGCACAAAGGACAGTCACCATTTCTTGATTAGTCAGTGTGAATCCTGAATAATCCTGTTTCCTTCTGAGTAATTTCCACTAACAGCACTGACAGCACAATCGAGTCCAGAGAACTGAAATTTCCCTCTGCATGTCAGTATTAGCAGATAAAAATATTAAAGTTAGGTGGAGGAGGGAGGAGCAAAATTTTGGCTGCAGGTTAGTTCTTGTAACAGCCCCATGAGCAATATCAAAAATACACTTATGTATTGATGTGAAATGCATTCTAACAGCTGCTGATCTATTGCAGTGACACTTCTTTAAAATTGGTTGAATAATGCATTTTAGAATAGTTTAGTACTGCTTCTTACCTAGAGTAATATATCTGATTTCTATCAGTTCATCATGTTCATCTATTCTGGCCATTTTATTTATAATTTCACTTGTCAAGGGGAATTATCAACACAGAGAAAATTATAAGTTTTGTGTATGCTGCACACTTAATCAAGATAGGAGTCAATACAGCTCAATAATGCAACAACTAAATGGGGAAAGTAAAATTATACATTTGGGGGGGTGTGTGTATTTGTGCACAGTCATTTTATATGTATGTTTATATTTTAATTTATTTAGAAGGGATTTCAGTGTTTATGTGACAGGTTGAGGATCAAAATAGTATAAATACTTTGTAATCACAGAATAAGCATGAGGGATTTTGTAGCATAGGAAGCTTCAACATCTCATCCTCTGAAGCATATTGGTTTTTCCCATGGTGAGAATATATTTAAGATTCAAATGTTACTATTCTCTTCTTTTAATCATGGTTTCAATATGTAAGTGCAGAAAAGGCCCCTATGATGTATATGTATCTTGTAGGCTATAGATGGCACTAAATCAGCAGCCACTTTTGGTTATTATTGATTTGCAGTGAATTTCAATAGTTGTTTAGAAGTGAAGGTGCTTATCAGGTCAATGAACATTCAAAGCCCTAATGAACTCCCATTAAACTATCTTTCACCTTCCAGGGCCCCCAAATCATTGCAAGTCTCCAGCATGACTTCTTCAGTTATTTCCAAAGAAGATGGGAACCCAAGGCATTATTTTTGCTGCTTCTGTGTTTTTGTGATATTCTCATGCCTCCTGGCAATTTGTACAGTTACAAAAGCATGGAAGACACTGCTGCTACCAGCTTCTATGGCATCTGTTCCTCTCAGGTCCACAGCAGAATCTGAGAGAAGCAAAGCAGCACAAATTTCAGCAGTTAAAAGTGAGTCTACTGCTGTTACAATGAGCTGCATTTTAGACTCTTTTCATCTCTCCCAAGAGCTTTCTCAGCCCCTCTTTAGATACACTTTTGTACAGTCCCTAGACTAGATCACTGGGCTACAACCCTCTGTTTTTCATCTGTGAGAAAGCAGCAAGTCCAGCCATATTTGGCACCTGCAAAGTTGCTTCTTCAATTTATTCACTTCAGAGTGCACAGTTTTCTGAGAAGGGAGATAAAACAGTGGAAGGCCTATTTCTGAATCTTGCTTATTCCTGAGAGTTTTGTTAACTTTCTTTCATAGTGGACACCCCTTTTCTAGCCTAGGAGATACAGGCAGTTGCAGTGTCCCCTACTTTCCCTACCTCCCTGCAGCATTTTCTTACAAATAAACACTCCCATCTTTACCCAGGTTTTATTTCTTTTTTAAACAATTTGGTTTTCTTTTTCTCTGAGGTTTTGGTCAGGCAAAACACACAGCATGGCTGGAGACAAGCAGGTGCCTATTTTGCAATTAATAACTCCCTGCCTTCTTCTTTGTTACTTGGCTTTTCTCTGGAGATAGCTCATGATTGTTGTTTTGTTTCTAGCTTGCTTTTACCCTAGAAGCCTCTTTGATTTAATTCTCTGTAGTCAGGTGGAATAAAACCAAGTTAGAAAATGTAGGTACCTACTGCATTCAGAGAAAATAATACCTCTATCTCCCTCATTAATCTCAGAGGAGTTTATGACTCAGAAGATAAAAGAAGTGGTAAGCTTCTAAAGACTGTGTTCCAGAAGGGGATTGTAAGGCAGGATTTTTGCTAAAATGAGGGCCTGCTATCCCCTACATATATCACTAATATGTGTTCCACTACTAATGGGGCATGTGACTCTTATTCTTCATCTCTCTCTTGCTTTAGATTCTGCTCTTCTAGACCCCTCCTCAAATGTCCATACCAAATTGTTTTCTACAGTGGTGAGTAGTATTTTGCTCACCTGCATGTTTTGTTTTCATACCTTCAGCATGTGGAGCTGTTTACATCATGTTCACTGCTATAATCAGTGATAAAACCTGTCTAATCTGCAACATGTCCACCACAGTCTCATCTGTGTGCTTCCTCTGTCTACCAGCCTTGTTTTCTCATTAGGAATGATATGTACTGAACAGCCTGTTTTAAGTATTTTCCAGCCTGTAAGGGCTGCCCAGCTGACACTGACCAAGGAAAAATGTCATGACAGGTGGTGATGCAATGTGTGTCATCAAGAGGCTGGAAGAGAGCTAAAATGCTGCATATCCTGTTATGTGCCAGCTTATTTTATGACATGCACAGCCCCTGTCCTTGTTCGCTGCTGTATGTGTCCAGGAGTAAAGTGCCTCCTGTAACAGCACATGCCACTGAACTGTGCAGTCACTGAGGTCGGAATTTCAGTGGGCACTGAGAAGTGTGCTCCACCCTCTTGCAGAACTTCTTGGAGTCACTAGACACTAGATGGGAACAGAGCCCCATAGATTTTCTTCTGCTACCCAAAGAACACAAACAATTGTATTATTAAAATTGACATCTCTATCTGCTCCAGATAGACTTTCTTTATTGCAGGTCTTGGCTCTTAAAATCTATATATGTTCTGTTGGTATGGGGCTGCTCATACACACACAAAATATACAGATAAAAGTGAGTGCTTCCACAGGTGGATTCACTGCTGATGAACTTTCCCATGGTATAGGACTAATTTTGGAAATGTAAAATTCAGATATATAAGAGCCCTGAAGTGAAATCCACAGAGTCATGTTTTGAATTTAAACCCCTCCAAACTACCTGAACAACATTAGATATTTCATGTCAAGAGTGTGATCAGAACAAAAACCTCCAGAGCTGGTTTACAGGGGATCACACTGCCCTGGCTGGCTAAACTGAAAAAATGTAGAAGAGAAATATGTTTCATGTCCCAGATGTCCAAGGCCCTGCTCAATGAAGAGCCCACATCAGCCTGAACTCATAAGATGATATCCCTTTCAAAAATCAGCCTTTCTTGCAAAATGTCTTCACAGTGCAAGTTTTCTCTTAGTAGCTAGAAGAACCACTTTAAAGAAGATGTGGATTTAATTCCTCTTTCATTGGCAGAGGTTCAAACCCACCATTCCCACCTCTCAAGGGACACCCTAATCAATGAGCAACCATCTGTTCAGGGTAAGCAGGGGAGGGCTTCCTCCACTTCCCTTCCTGGTGTCCTCCCACTACAGTGGAAAAAGATGTCATGACTAATCGGGCTCAGTAGCTAAATCACCCACCTGAGAATGGGGAAGGTTCTGGTTCCTCCTCCTGATTCAAAGGCTGCTTCTGCAGTAAGCAAGATGCACTTCATGTGAATCAGTTTCCACACCTTTAGGTACATTAAGAGCTGTGAGCAGAGTGAACTTTGGGTGAACACCCACAGATCCATATTAATGCATGCAAGGGCATGTGTGCATGTGTGTATATATGTATAGACATGAAATTAACATCCTTGAATCTTTTTACATATAGTAAATATTACAATAGCACCACTAGAAAATAATCCTATTAAAAATCCCAGTAAAAAGATTTGTGACAAAAAGAATTGTTACCTGTTTTTTAAGACATCACTTTTGCACAGAAGAAGATAGAAAATAAAATGTCATGTTCTGATTACTAAGAACAGGAACAAGATCTTGTTTTTCAGTTGACATGACAAAAAAAATACATGAATATTTTGAAAAAAGTAAATAAAAGTGTATATTTTTAGGGGAAAAGTGCATGGGTGCAGACTATTTTTTGTCAGAAACAGCATTACTTATTGAAGATAATGTCATGAAATGAACTGTGGTGTATCTTAGGGGAACATAGGAAATGTGACATGTTAAAAGCTGGGACACGTTTTTGTCTGCGAGAGACAACTGCTGAATTGTTGTTTTGCCTATAAAGTGCCATAGATAAAACACTGGGAGTTGGACAGAATAGGCTTTAAGCTATGATATGTGACTCACTGTTGTGTAATTTGGTAATTTCCCCTCCCCNGAAAGAACTTTGTAACAATTATATAAATTACAATGGCAGGAAGTGGTTCTAACTTTTCTAGTGTCTCTTGGTGATCACATACCTCATTTCTGTTTATTAACCTACCATAATGAGGTTTTGTTAACCCTTCGTACAGCTGAGTACCATGACTTTTTACATATCAGCTTGGACTGTCACATGGTTGACTTAGCACCAGTGAACACTTCACAACCACAGATTCATTTTCCTCAATTTGTTAAGTGGCTAATTATAAAGGTTCACAAAAGAATTGACACAAGGGAAGGAGACAGCCACACTTCTGTCAGTAGCCCCATGAGGCCTGTACAAGTGTCACTTGTAAAAGAGAGCACAAATTAAACAATGGCTATAATAAGATCTAGGGGCTGGTGGATAATGAAAGAAAACTTCCTGTGTAGATGCAAAACAGACACTAAATGGGTTGTTTTTATGTTTGACAACAAGACCCTTATGTAACTCTTCATGAATTCCGAGTCTGCCGTTAAGGTAATGTTCTTGGACTAGACTAGATGGTAACAAGCTAAATAAAATGACTACTATTTATTTTATGTCTGTGACTGTGATTTCCAATTTAATTTCCATACTGCAGTATATCACTAAGATTTTTTTTCAAGCAGAGTACAGTGCATGCACTCTTTCCCAAATAAGTAGATATTTAGGAATTTGCTAGCAGTTACAACTGCAAAATGAACAGTACTGTTTTTTAAGAACAAATGCAATCAATGTGTTAACAAATCAGTCACTCTACACTCATCAGATCCTTATTACAAATAGCTGAATTTAAGCTAAGGTATAAATTTAAACAGCAACCTTTTCCTCAACTGCATGATTTCTATACAGTACATGGACTTTATTTTGTTGGTTTAGGTATTTAATGAAATGGAATTAAAGTCTTTTTGTGCATGTGCTGTTTCTCCCTTCCACTATAATACTGCTACTCTCTATGCATAGTGTTTGCATCATTATGTAAGACATTTGCAAATATGGTAGGGTGTGTTTGCCTATGGGAAAACCCTCTCTTTTAATGTATTCATGAAAGATAAATTAACAATGCTTTAGGTATGATAGAGAGATTCATAGTACCGTCTATTATAATGCTGATATTAAAAAGCAAGCTCATCATTTAATAAGAAAAATGTTAATCTTTCCTAATCATGGCAATATATTTTATTTCTGAGAATGTCTTCTCTCTACCATTGTTTTTTTATCAGTTATTATTTCAGTTTACCATTTGTATTAGGCTGATATCTAGGTAATAGTCAGGACACCATTGTGCTGACACTGTACAATGACAGCATACCAAACAGAAATATCTTTGTTTCTATTTTCTTTTTCTTCTGAGTTTTTTTCTTCCCTTGATCTTCCCCTTTTTTTCACTGTATAGACCCCAAGCATATCTCCTCCAGGTTGCTGATATGATACTTTTGCCAGTCTCAATAAACAAAAAAACACAAAACCAGAAAACAAAACAGGTATGAAGCAATTTTCTGCAGGATGATGCAGGTCCTGATTTTCTGCAGATGCCTGATTTTCAGGTGATGAAATATAGGTATTCTCTGGCCACCTGGTCAGAAATGCTAAGAACCTGCCTGCAGGAAGCTGTGTGCCGCAGTTACATCCTGCATTTATGCTTCTCTGGCAAATACACTGATTTCCTTGGCTCTGCCTATGCTCTTGTATCAGCTGAAATCTCGAAGTTGCACTGTAGCCCAAACTACCTAGCTGTCTCCACCAGGCTGATTCCTGTGCCCACCCTAGTCCAGAGCAGACCAACTGCCCTCTCCAGAAAGGATGCCCAAACACAAGCTCCCAAATCTTACATTCAAAAACCCAGAAGCCATTAGTTTCAGCTATTTCACTCTGAAGAGTAGAAACCCAGCACAACAGAGCTATCAAACTACAACTTTGGCATTTCATGGAGACATACAGTGGAACAAGGGAAAAGGACTACAAAGGAGGATTACTGGGCAAGAACAAACAGAAATCCAGGAAAACGAATCCTTTTTCTGTCCTTAGATATGTCAGGTTCCTATCTATTTATCTTTCTTTTTCCATAGGTATCTCACCGTCACCTTCTGAATGCTTGTTTGTACCACATCCCTGTATCCATTCTGTGTCACACCAACTCTCCAAATTTCTCATTCACTTATTTTCAATTTCATGTAATCTCCACCAATTTCCTGCACGAAATCCCCTGGGTTATGTACAACAGTCAGCACGAACAGCCTCTGTTGAAGTACCCTGCAGTTAAATATATTTTCTTATTGAAACAGAAAGATTTAGCAGAAACTGTTGGTGCCCATGATATTCTTGTCATTAGTAGATTTGGACTGTGTGTAGCTGAGGAGAGAACCAGATTCAGGACCCTGTACAGGTATAGTCAGAGCAAACTGTTTCACCACACGGGCTTTGGAGGCAGCCTATAGAAGGACATAAGGTTTCATAGAAGAACGAGGAACTAGTAGTTTATTGTACATCCAGACCTGGGAAAGTGTATTAATACACTTTCTCAATTCAAAAATTTTTGAAACATGAAGAACTTCATCTTTTTTTGACTGAGATCCTGAACGCCTTTGAAAGAGTGTTTTCTTCCTTATGACTGTTGTTTCAGAAAAGGGAGTGTGTCATGCTTCATAAGCACATTGGCCCAAACATAATTATTAAAAAAATACAGAAAGACATAGCAAAGAGTCCTTATTCATCTATTTTTTTATTTTCATATTGTATCCGTTTCTCCCTGTCTTCTACTGGCTCCTTTAGCTTAACTGTCTCAGACACATCATTCTCTTCCCAGTAACAATCCTGAGAAACAAAGATAGAAAATCCTTAGAGTTTGCCTTTTGGTTCCTCATCCTGTCACCTTTCCTAATGTCATGCTGGTCTTTTTGGACTTGTTTGGTAGACCTTCCTCCCTTACCAAAGAAGGATACAGTGGCAAAAAAATCTGAGCAACATAATGTGTGAGTCTGATTTTTAAGGATCCAAGTCATCTTAACTCCTACTAGAGCATGCTTTAAGTGAAGGTCATCTTTCCCTTAGAAGTCAAGGTCAACTTGATATCTCAGCCTGGGTTTAGATTTAGCTAACAAAGTCTTAAATCTTTGGGTACATGGAAGGTTTTTCACTGGATACTTTGTCAAATATTGAAAGAGAGCTTTTTGAAATAATGGAATTATTGCCATAACCTAGTGTGGCAATTTTTCTTTTTATGCTAGGGCAAAAAGGGCTTAAGAAGAGTAGGGTGATGCAAGTGTTGATTAAAAGCCTACACCAAAAAGATTTCCAGATTTATTCTGCAAATTAAAGTAACGATCTGTATATGTTTTACAGAAAATGGCACTAACCCTCAGCTTCCAAATTTTCAAGATAGATTAGTAATAATTAGAATTTTTAATGAAATGTGTAGTTGGATAAGTATAGACTACATGTAAATATGCAGGACTGATTTGTGCAATTAAAATGCTTGTCAGAGGAAAGACAAACTTTTTATTATATAGAAAACTTACATAATAAAATTCATGTTTGACTTTAAAAAAAATCTTTAAATCACATCTGATACATAAAACAGTTTGATATCTGCCTAACCATTTTTAAGTGTGGTCACTTGCATGATCATCAACATGCATGATCATTCTAAATGGATGCACAAATAATTGCACAATTGCTTCTGCACATTGTCCTGAACCTTTATAACATCAGGAACTGGGACTATGAGTTTTTTGTCTAAGTGAATATTCACTGCCCTAAGTTACATGAATTCATTTCAGCTCTGTATATACATTCAAAATAAATGAATTTGAATTTTTAAAAGGTAAAATATTCACCATCCAAATTAATAATACTTCCATTAAAAATATATTCTAAATATTCTCTGGGTAGCATTTGAATTTGAAGCCATCATTAGTGGATTCTGTTTCAGCTTGGAGTCTTTTTTTTGTAATGTCTATCCTATTCATTTTAAATTTTGAGCATAAAAGTGCTCCCCCCACTATTTGAACCAAGCTATTATTAAGGGATTGAAGTTTTCTGGTGAATGAAGAAGTCCAACTGCTTTTCATGACAAAGTTGGTAATTAGAAGGCCAATTTAATGGTGAATCAGGCAGAAATATTCAAACCATGACAAATTACTTTAATAATACAGCTTGCAATGCTTGAACAGAAATAAATTTCACTTCTGAAACTCTCGCCTTTTTCTGCCTGCCTGGAAGATAAAACTGTCCAGGAGGTATTTTGTACCCTTTATTCAGTAAAGCTTTTACTAGAACTTAAGCAGGCCAAATAGCTTACAAATGCAAAAACATTATTCAAGTTCTTATGATTTTTTTTACCTGAAGGTAAGCTGTGTTGAGAATTCTATATAAGTCAAAGATTTATTTTTTTACATCCTGCTTAAAGACTGCAATAGTGTTTTATTGTTTTATCTCTGACTTGAAGCATTAGCAATAGTCTACATTGGCTTCAAAACTGAAAGCTAATTTCAGTGTTTGTCATAAGTTTGTTAAGGCCGCATGCATTCCACAGTTTGAAAAATTTCATTATTCTGTCCATGCTGGGGCTTCGTAATTGGATAGTAAGGATGTTCAAAGACTAATTTAGTGAATTGCACAATATTTTAAATGGAATTATGCAGGTTTATGGGGCCTCAGGGGATTGAGCTAGGAGCCTCTTGAGAAAATCTGTTTATCAGTAAATGATATTAGCAGCTTTCACCTAGCTTTTGTCTTCATTAAATTGCTGCTCTTCCAATTGAGGGTCACATCTGAGGACTGCTTTGATAATTTGTCATTATTGTCTTGTTTATTGGAGCATAAAGTTGATACAGCAAAGGTTGTGCAGTTTATATACAATGTGCAAAGAACTTTTACCTACCAGCCCTGCCAATCTTTTATCATAGCAAAACATGTCAGGACACAAGAAATTGTAACTTGTCCAGTATTCTAGTATATTCAAAATCAGCAATCCCTTCTATTTAATTTCCTAATATTTTCTAATTGCATGCAACATTTTATACTCCAGATTATGTAAGATTTTCTTTTCTTTCCTTCTGTCATTTTGAACTGATGGTCTGAAATATTTATTTTTTTTTAAATGAAGAATTTTTTTTTCCGTTTGCTACCCCTTTTCCAATACTCTGGATTTACCCTGGTGTAAATGTGACCAGGGTTTGTCCCATCTATTGAATTTAATTTCCCATAAAATAGTGCATGCAGCAGACCTGGCTCATATTTTAAAGCACCAAGGCCACATTTACATTATTGTTTACAGTATAGAATTTCAGTAAAAAGCCATTTCAATGCTTCTACTTATGGGAAGAATAATTGTAGATACTGGCAGTATCATCCAATCATTTGTTTCCTTTCATGTTACCAGCACCATAGAAAAATTGTAATTTCTCTCACAGTAACTATAGTTGAGATGCATCAATGCTACAGTCTATATAGATTGAGAGACTATTGCCCAGCCTCAGACATGTGTCTTCAGGCCTCCTGTCAGTGAATTATGTACCCTTTCAAATTTTATTTATATGTGGGGATCATATACTTTTTATAACATGTATGAAGTAGGCTTATTTAAAGCACTTGAAAAGGCTTGGCAGTATCGCTACATTTTTTATGATTAAATTATCCTGCAGCCTAATGTGAGAGTGCAAGAGCACTCTTCTTGTTATATTTTATACTACTTTCCCAAGAAAAATTGAAACTTCTGAACAGAAAATTATGCAAGTTTCTACCTAAAGCACTTAAATGTGGAATAATTTGGGGTTTCTTTTTTGTTTGTTTCTAAGAACCAGTCATAAAACCCCCCCAAATACCTTTTTTTATTACAAAGAAAGTATATTCTTGACAAGCTTTAATTTTCATCAATAGTTGCCTACAACCACATCAAATGAAACTCTTCTTACTGAATTTTTTTTCTACTTAGGAATCTGTGTCTGGAAAGTGATTTCAATATCAAAACAGATTTTATTGATTTATGAGATTTTACTATTCAAAGCAAAAGGCTTCAGCCTCCGTTCTACATTGTTGCGAAGGGGATTCAGATGTCAAAACTCAGAGCAAAACCTTAGACCTTATTCATGATCCAAGCAGATCCTTCAGCCTCAAAGGTTAAGCTTGACTGGTCTGGAGACATTATGGCAAAATATCCTATGAGATATATTTCTAGAGAGAGTGTCCCAAACTACCACATCAGTCTGTAGGTCACACTTGCTTGTCACACACAAGTGCTTTGTATACCCTGGCCATGAGCCACCAGTTCATCGTTTCATCCTTTCTCTTTTTGTCTTATTTTTCCATGCAGTTTTGCTTCCCTGCAGGTTCACTGTTCCTTGAGACACTTGCATTTGATATCCCCATTTACCCTCTCAAATAAACTCAATATGTTTTCCCAGCTTAATTTATCATACCTCTCAACCTTCTGTCATCTTTGCCCAATCAGTTCCCTTTCCCTACCTACTCTGGATGTTGCCCAGAAAACCCAACATCTTCTGTGGAGTCAATGTGCAAATTTTAATACAGCCATAAAGGTGAAGATTGCAGCACAACAATTGGACTCAATGGTCTTAAAGATCTTTTCCAGTCAGAATTATTCTATGATTCTGTGCAAGCCCTGCTGCCTGGATTATATCAGTAATTCAATGAATATTTTTAGTTGTTTTGTGTGCTTCTGTGCACAATTTTATGTCTTTAAACATTTGCTGATTTTGGCTCCTTGCTTGATGTTTTCATGTCCTGTTCTTGTGCTACTACAGAACGAGCCTGAGAAAGTGAGGGGGCAATTTAAACTCAGCTACAAGAGGTATCTTATTTTTAGTAAGAAAACCTCTTGTTATTGACAAAATGTAAATAGTAATGATATTGTGTGACACACCACTGCAGTTTTGGAGATCCTGTGAGATCTGGAAGAAGTAGTTTGGTACAGATTCAATGAAAAAAGCTTATGGAAAAATGCAATGGTTCCATTATTCCTTTGTTTGGAGGAGAGTAAAACCAGTTCAGGCATCTCACACTTTTGTGTTTTCAAAGAGAACTGTCTCTCTCCAGTGACTACAAGAGGAACTGCATTGCATGCACTTTTACTAAGTAGCAGCTATAAAACCTTTACTATGGGGTTAGCAGGTCCAGATCCTGTTTATTGTTTCTGCAGCTTTTCCTTTCTTCTGAGACCAGAAGTGCTCCTTCTCTAGTTTTCTGTCTTGGTGAGGTATCAACTTTAGACAATGGGAAAACAAAATGGTCCTGTTGCTTAATGACTGTTTATGTGTTATGCAGCAAGAGTTGTTGCATAAATGACTGCAGGCATGACAACCTAGAGAAAGGTAATTTTCCCCCTCCGTTTTACTTTGATTTTTGTTATCACTGGCAACAGGTTTCTTCTGCCTCATGTCTGAAGTCCGATGTCATCTATTTTAAATATTTCTGAATTTTGCACACTTGACTACAGCTGAGGAAGTCACTGAACATCTTTGGTGTGAGTTCCCTAACCATCACAGTTTGAAGGTTCTTTCAGTTTGCTCTTAGAAGAAAAAAGACAGCCTGGTATTGTTCCCCTAAGGCACATATGGAATTCAGGTTAAAGGAGTAAGATGGTGGTCGCAGATAGTCTCGGTCACCTCTTGGTGAAGATGCCTAAATCCAGGAAAGGACAGGAGTTCAAATATTTCTTTCCCTTTCATGCTTCCCATTGGTTATTTCAGGTATTGAAAATTTCCCTTTTTTCACTTTCCAATATGCTGCTTGCTCTTGTGCATCCTAATCTTAGATGTTAAGCATTTCCCACCCCATTGTGAAAAAAACTTTGGACCATAACTTGATTTTATGAGGATTATGGAGGGAGAAAACATATAAAAAGTAAGGGTGGCATCACTGAGCATCATGGATTTGCAATTCTTTTCCAGATCTGCTCCTCACTGAACACATGGCATGGCAGGGACTCCCAGAGATCCAGAAACTATGAGTCAAATCTTTGTTACCACAAGGGATATTTTGTCACCTGTGATACTTTAAATGACACCAAAGGCATCTGTCCCACAACAAAAAATCATGACTAAAGTTACTGTAGGACCTCCCTGAGTTGGCCTTGAGACTGCTGGCACTTGTGGAGTCATGTAGTTATGGCATAAGGGAGTCTAAATCAACCTGGGGCAAATTGCTAGCATGTAGGTAGTCCTGAGCTCTGTGCTGCTGTGGGAATCAATGCAAGCCTGTCTTCTTTGTCTGCAACTTTTTTGAGAGGATGCTCACACAGTTTTGATAATGCATATGCATATATGTCTTGTAAGGGTCAGAAGTACATGTGTGGTGCTTCAGTGCAAATAATTTTCTTGTCTTATTACAACTGAGCTAAAGTATACATTATGTTTGTTTTGCATGTGTGAAAACCATTTTGATATGCAGAATAAATATTTTTAATAAAAAGGAAAGAAATATTCAACTATCTGCAAATATTCTGAGCACCTGAATGTGAGGCATTGTAGAAATATGTTAGAAAAAAATGTAAAACTTCAACAATTGGTTTGAAAGAAAATTAAAATATTAAAGAATTTAAATATGAAATTTAAAGAATTTAAATATGATAGTGAGACTATCATGGGGTTACAATGAAAAAGTATAAACTTCTGGCTTCCAACTGCATTGAGGGCAGCAAGCCATTGAGAATACAAGGACACACACTCGTTCTCTGTGTTAATCTGCTCTCTGTTTACATACGTGTTTTTCAAGTCTCATGGGACATCAAAATGGTAATGATTTCCTATTTTTGTAAACAAATGGAAATAGAGCCTTTCATGACAGCTGTTACTTCGAAAATGATATAAAATATTTATGCAAATTACAGATTTAAAAATCTTTTCAGTGAAGGTGTTTCCTGTTCTTCAGAAAGATTGTGACAATTAAAAATAAAACCATAAAAGCATCAGAACCATGCCTGTTATTGTTTAGTCCATAACAAAGACAGCTGTACATACCCTTACTGTGAGTGGCTTTTATCTGAGCAACCTTGCTTAGTAAAATTGGACAATTCATCACCCCAGTGCCTGCAGCAGTGTGCACTACATGCAAGTGATTAGTTTGCCACTTCAGCCACCAGCTTTGATACACCTCTGAGAAACTTGCAGTCTGAATGAAAAGGTCAGTATGGAGCTAACTCTCAGGCACTAGACGGCCCAGGGGGACAAACAGTGGGCTGTGGTGTCTCCTGCCTATCTCAGCAGGGGTTGTGGCCTGGAGCATCTGAAGGTTGCCCTGCCCAACAACCCATAAAAGAGGTTCTGATGCACTCTGGCATAAAAGGTAGGAGATATGAAATTAGGCACCCACATGAGATTCCAGATGCCCCACATGGTCCACTGACCTCCTGCATTTTATCTGGTTTCTCCTCCTGTAACTGTGTAAACTGATGAGAAGAGCCATATCTCTAAGTTAAATATTAACACCAGAAAGAATGAATACAAGCTTCTGGTTGTGATTTCTGCACTTATTCCCACAAACCCAAGGAATCTGATAGATCTGAAGACCACAGTGTCTTTTGAGTCTTGCCCTCTGCTCAGGCTAGCAGGGCAAACTTCCACTTCCAACACTAAATGAGTGAATATGTGAGCCAAAGATTTAAATCTCCAAGGCTTTCACACCCACCCAATTCAATTACATAATGCAAAACAATATGTAACCATCATTTTTAGGATGCAGCCAGTCTGATCTGAGCTGAATAAATTCTTTACAAGTCATTGTGCTTTTAGAAGCCCAAGACGAAAGTTCAAATAAGGCTTTGTCCTGCCAGAATGAAAAAAACAAACACCTCAAAAATAACTGGAGTAATAATTCTGGTTGCCTTTGAGGGGTAACAGTAGAAGGTCTCCTCGAATCTGATAGCATCAGTAGTTAGACTGTACACAGCTGGAAAGTAAAGAAAGAATAACAGAATTTTGATCTCTAGCTTCTAAATAAACAGAAATAAAAAAAGTACTGGTGTAATTTTGGCCAGTGAGGCAATAGAGCAAAAGAGGAAGCTCACTTTATCTGAAAATGCAACAGGTAATAACCATTTAATCTCTATTAAAAAAAACAAAAACCAAAGAAAAAAACCAACAAAACTAAACAAACCAGCAAAAGAGAAAATTTTTGACTGTAGCTTGAATGTTTGTCCAACATGCTGTATCCTACCCATATTTCACTTGCAGCATAGGAAACTTTGACTTGGATCTTCAGATGGTTCTGCTGGACTCCAAAATTCCAGGCACTGCTCAGATATTTGCTTGGCATCTTGTGCCATCTTCCTGCCTGTTTACGAGCAAGTGTTCAGAGTTTCACAGCACCTTTCTTACAGACACACTTTCAGTGAGGGGATTTCCCAGCTGATCATTGCAAGGTGCTTTGCAGCTTAGATTTCTGTTTGCAAGGGGACTCCTTTCTGGTTTTGGTGCGTGCATATGATGCTTAATTTGATTTCTTTCCATAGCAGCTGCCTGAATAATTTTTGGATAGTAAACTAATAATGCAGGTTTGAACTTAGCCAGAATATTCCAATACTTAAAGCATTATATCTTTTATTTTTTTTTTTTTTTTTGGTCATCCTAGACAATAAATATTACAATGAACTTCCTCAGATCCAAAATTTCTTTGTGAGATGTAATATGTAAAATACTTGATTCTGTTGCAGATCTTTAATGTTTCCATACTTAGTTTCATTACAGCAGGAAATTTCTTTTGAATTCTGCTCTTTAGAAAAAGGAAGTTTTAGCCCCTTGAAGACCCAATAAATTACTAAAACAGGGCAATTTATGATCTTCATGCATCTCTGCAAAGAAAATTCTCCCTCCAGGTAGACTCAGTCTGTCTAAGATTCAAAGATATTAGAGGCAATTTTATGAAAGGGATCATTAATTATAAGACATGAAATTTTAATAGGAGGCTTCTTTTTCCTGATATCTTGCACGAGCCAAGATCAAAGTAACTCCTGTATGTTGACCTAGTAAGCATGATAACTGAGCAGATCAGCTTCTCTGTCTGTCCTTTTTAACCTCAGAAAAATTGCAGAAGTGATGTGTTTTAGGAGAAAGTGCATTTCAGTGTCATATATGTAATCACAGGAGATGGAAAAATGCTGCTACTTGTTCCTGGCAGGAGAGACCCGGGTCCCACCAGGGATGTTTGAGTACACTTATCATGACCAGAATGATTTTTCTGGGTGCCTTTTCAAAGATAACCAGGACTTGCATGTTGCATGGTGAGCTTTACAAGATGCCCATCTGAACCTACTCCTTTATAATAGGGTCATTTGAACTTTTTTCTTTCCATATAACATCAGATACAAACCAGGTTCCAGTCATTAATTAACCCCATTGTGATATGGGGTTGTAATATGGACACTGTAATCCAATCTTAGCTGCTTTTCTGAATCCTCGAGCTGAAATACATGCAGGTTTTTTTACATTTAGGCTGAGATCAGAAGGGATTCATAGCACTCTGCATCAACGATCTTTTCTCTTCATTATTTGCTGCTTCTTCCATCTTTATGTCATCTGAAAACTTTATTAGTGATGATTTAATATTTTATTCCAGGTCATTGATAAAAATGTTAAGTAGAAATAAACCCAATGGAATTTAGCTAAAAATGCATCCGGTCAACAATGATTAGTCACGTACAATTACATGTGGAGAGCTATCAATTAAACTGGTTTTAATCTATTTAAAGGGTGCTATATAACATATTGTTCTAATTTCATAATCAAAATGTCACAAGTCACCAAGTCAAATGTCTCACAGGAGTTTTAGTGTATTATATTCACCCAATTACCTTTAGTAGCCAAACTTCTAATCACATTACAGGATTAAGACCAAATTTCCAAGAGCCCGTATTGATTTGCATTAATTGTATTATTGTGCTTTAACTCTTTTTTAATGAATTTGAATATAATGTTACTTTGCACAGAACAGTAAGTCCATTATTATCTTAGCCTTTTATTTTAGCTTTTCTTCTATGAATTTTGATCTTCAATTTAAGAGCTATTGAAAAGAAAGCACTGACAGCTCAGGGAGATGCTCTTTTAGAAATATTCTATTTTTTGCATGCCAGTCATCTGTTGATTTATTGTTGATTAATACTGCTATCTGTGTTTTAACTGACTTGTTTTATCATTTGAAGGTGTTTCATCATGCTCTAAAGAGGCTCTATCACCTGGTTTTTTTTCTCATCTATAAAAAGACTTGCTTGTTGAATGTTTCTGCTTTTTCTGTGTTACTACTCACAATGTATAGTACCAATCAAGCACTTTTGTTAGGATTTCTTTTGTTGGTTCACTTCAAAAATTGCTTTCTGTTATATTTATTCCTACTTGTCACAGTTCCTCATTGTGTCCTTTTACTTTCCTTATCCAGTTCATTCACTTTCTAAATTTTCCTGTACATTCAGCTCATATCAAATTCTTTTTACTTTCATTTTACAGTGATAATCTGTACTTTGGAGTTAATATGTCTCACAAGCACCTAATACTCTGATACTAGTAAACAAATATAAATTTATGGAGAAACACTAACTTATCCATATTTAAAATTGCAACTCATTTCCAGCATGGATGTCTGATTTTGGTATTCATCTTCAAATGTTATATATATA
>VXBB01023998.1:158501-177876 GCA_013399915.1 Illadopsis cleaveri
TATATACATATGCTTCCTAGTGCTGTATGTAGTCTTCATCTGAGATAGAATTTTCTATCAGATTTTAAGAAAAATAAACACATGGTTAATAAATTATGATATTTTAAATATCTCAATAATTAAGAAAATAATAATAAAAAAGCTAAGATTTACTGAGCAGAAAAAGAATAGGAAAGAGAGAGAGAGAATGTGGGATTCATATGTATCATATCAAAGCACAAGACTGATATCCCTCTGAGGAAATGTTGACTTGCCTCACTGTACATTGACAATTCTTCAGGACATAGAAGTCCTCACTTGGTGAGGTCTGCATGAGGTGAAGGAAACTAAAGCACAAAAGGCAGCACTTCAGGGATCTATTTGGATTGGAATGAGTATCTGGATTGATAGTATGGAGATGGGACTGGGCAGGCTGAGATGCAGCTTGGGGAGAGCTTGCAGGGATGCCTCTGAGTACAAGAGGCTGAAGAACATTTTGCTTTTCCATCACAATCCACCTGTACTCCACTACTGGTCAAGGCAGCTGCTGTCATGCATATGATACCATATTTCAGATGGCAATAAGGGGCAAGACAAAAGCAGGGACCCTTTGATCTACTTTTATTCATTTGCCACTGAAAGCAATTTTTTTCTTCAGCAATGACCTCTCAAACAAGAACATTTAATAAGAATATCTGGCTAAGCCCAGGAACAGACTCAGAGATGAGAAGTTACTCATGCCAGAAGTACCTCAGTTTGCCCAGTGTGGTAACTCTCTCTGGGATAAAGGGAGTAGGAGTGACATCTCATATGAAGTGCATCCTCCAAGAGGATTAAATACTACCAGGGAGAGTGCTTAGGCAATAGCATCCTGCTCTCACAACTTCGTTTCTTTCTGCTCTCCTTTTATTGCTTTTCTACAAAACACTGAACAATTTTCTGCAGAGCAGCACAGGTTCAACAGTGCATCTGAAGAAGGCCAGTGGTCTCCCTTCCCACGTATACCTCACACATACAGGGTGTGAGGCTGCATGCCATAAAGCCAAACAGCTTAAATCATGATCTCCTAGATTCTGAACAAGTACTGTAAGAACAAATTAATTAATTAAAGGGATAAATTACTTTTTATGAAAGACAATGACTGTGGAGTTCAGTGTTGCAACAGCTCAGATGTGATCCATTATCCAACATGTCAGGCTTAGCTTGGGACTTAAGCAGAGCAAATGCTCAGCTGGTGATGTCTCAATGACATTATCATGCCTGGAGGTGCAGCCATGCTGAGGCAACAGACTTTAGTCACTCAAACAAATTTTATAGCCAAACCAGAAGCACACTTAGTGTCTCAGAGACTTCTGCAGTGTCTGCAGGCTTTTGTGCATCACACTTCACTTCTGAGACCAGGTACCCAAGCCTTTATTTGTCTTCTTCTGCTGCTAGCACTGCATCCAGTGTATCCCCAGCCACACTCAGCACAGGCTCTAACAGAAAAGCTGCCAGCATTTGCTCAGCAGATGCTTTTGCTGAGTTTGCTGTAACTGGGTTCTCCAGAGTATTGTACAGCTTTTTCCAAGTGTAATAATTAGGATTCTTTGGACTGGTAGGACAAGCTGATTGCCATTAGCAGTGCCTTTTTTTCCCTATTACCACATGTGCACTAGTGTTTGTTTTTATTATTGTAAAAGTAAAGTATGACTGCATTTTCCTCTTTTCCTTTTGATCCTAATGCTCAGTTTGCCCCTGAACTTGTGATATGCCCCCTCCATTTCACAGTGTTTGATCTAGCTATCTAAAATCAGGGGACAGATTGGATCTCAGCATCCAGAGCTCCATATTAAGAATCTAAATTGGAGAGTAAAGATTTCTCCTCTGCCTCAGTTTTATCACTTCAGCAGAAAGACAAGTGAGTTCCATGGTGAAGGATGTGATCCAAGCTATAGCTCATCTTAGTTTCTGTAAATCCCTTATGGTCCCTTTCTGTGTGCTGGTCCAGCCTTGTATTGAATTTTCATCCCTTGGAAGAAAAGGTGCAATCAAGGCTGCTGTAGATCCTTAGGTTTCCTCTTGATACACAGCAGTGCTCCACAGCCAGGTGTACAGCAAGAATCCTGGGGAACCAATTTTTACAACCTTTACCATAGATGTAAGCTCACCTGAGCTTTAGACACCCCATACTTTCATGAGATCTATATTTATGCACAAATCACATAGAAACTAGAATAAAAAATTACTCTGTAGCCTTCTCATCTAACTGGCAACATGGTGCACAATTTTTCACCACAGCATCCTTCTCCTGTTGCCCCATTCTGAGTTTAGAAAGCGCCTGAAGGACTTTCAAGTCTAGGTGACTTAATATGATATTGATTTCTGATTTTTCATAGAGTTTACTAAACATTGGGTTTTTTCTCTGTCAGTGTTATTAGCAATAACAAGGGAATGTGTTACCTGCTGGTTACCATCAGTCAGAGCTATCCATACATCTTGTTAAGCATGACACGTTTCTAATATTTTTCAAAAGCTTTTATTTTTGTTCTGTCTTTCCCAGAACATCTGTCCTTCCCCCTTTCCTCATCCTTTAAATTATGATATCTTTTCATGCCTATGTTTTCACAGAAAACGGGTTCTTTATAATCAGAAGAATTTGCATCAAGTAAAAAGATAAACTGCTATCAACTTTTCATTCAAATAAAACTCTTGAAATCAACACTACACTAATCAAAAGAGGTGGAGGTAACAGATAATTTTGTTAGACGATCAAAAAGATGTTTTTAGTAAGTACTAGGGAAAGAGCAATTAGATATCTCTCTAGACATCTTTGAAGAGAGCAAAACGAAGAGATTTCCTTCTTATATAAAAAAATCTAAAAAAGAATGGATTAAATAAAATGCTAGGAAGTACGAGTATGATTAACATGATATAAACTGTAAATGATGGCAAAGCCAATTAATTACCTCATTCCCAAAGAGATGGTCATCACTATATTGATACTTTTCTTATATTAATATGTCTCAAAGAACTGCAAAACTAATATCGAAGAATTTTTGTCTCGTGTATTAAATTTCAGGATGATTCCTCCACCACAGTGATGAACAGAGCAAGAGGTTTAAATACAGTATAAGAGTCAGGCCTTTCTTCTGACTTTGCCTGGGCAGAAAATGGACTGGTGCAGCCTAAACACACAGTACAGGGAATTCACATAACCTGAACTGCTGCAGACATCCACAGGCTCGAGCTTGTTGTCTGACCTCCTTTTCTGTTCCTGAAAAGGAAGAGGAGTTTCTGAGGGAGACAATGATTGATGCCATCACAAAGTAGGCCATGGAGATAGGAGAGAGAAATCACGTCCCAAACCAAGTAATCTTCCATTGATACAAAAGCCCACCATGACTAAGGTGGATACAGATGTTTCTGCTGCAGACGTACAGAGCCAGTGGACTTTCACACCTCTCATTTTCAGGGGAGGATTACACTGATCATTTCTTAAGGAAACAAGATGAAAGCCCATGTGTGTTCCTTTGACTGTATATCTCTGACTCATAGGTAACTTCTCACACCATTTCTGTGCTTCCACACTTCTTCTGCATTTACTATTCTGACCAGTTTCCATGCTTATCCACTGTTCTTATTCTCATTTGGATATTTCTCTGACCTTTCTAAAGATATCCACTCCTCTGCTTTGCAGTGGCCAACTTATGCTTCCACAATTCATAGGACAGAATTCATCCCACAGAATTTCACTGGTGTTTCTTTTATTCACTATTTTAAAAAAAATTCCTATTTTTCCCCTTAACTGTTGATATTTTAGGTAGATGAGTAACAACATGAGGGAAAACTGAATGGTGAGGAAAAAAGAAAAATGAGGAGACACATAGTAATATTTTTAAACTACATAAAGATGCTAAAAGAGGTCAGGATTAATGGGTTTAAATTAATGAGATTCCAGTTAGACATCTGGGAAACATTTCTAGCAGTAAAGTGGTCAATTGAGTTGCTTGGGGAGGCCACAATAGCTCCATCAATGGAAGTTTTTAAGAACAGGTTGAGCAAACCTCTGCCGAGATTGGTGCTCTTCTAACTGAACCTGCCCTGAGGAGTCTATTAAATTTGCATGAATTATGGTCACCACTCACAAGAGTTATATTAATACCACAAGAGTGTCATGATGCAAAAGACACAGAGCAGGAGGCAACAGAGCCTTATCAAAAGGTGATATTGCTGCACTGCTGAAGCAAGGCTTTGCTTTCTCCTCCTTGCCTTCCACCTACCTTCTTTCTTTTCCCAAAAAGATATGGGAGTGTGGCGCCACCCCTGAGAGTGTGGGATTGCAGGGGAGGGATGTGCTGCCCAGAAGGGTAAGGGATGAAGCACCTTGGTGTTTTACACACACTCTTCCTTACTGACTGCTTTCTTCCCCACTGTTCACTCTGGCCATATTTCAGTCAGGAGGCTTGGGAAAAAGCTTGTTTTCAGATGCAGATGAATGCTCCTGTCAAATCCTTTATTCACTGACAGAGTGAGAACTTTTCTATCTCTGTCCCAGGAATCTTGAGCCTAAGGTTTACAAGAAAGACTGAGTCTTCCAAAAACTTCCTCTCTCTGAGCACAGATGGTACCAGGATCTTGGTACCCTTCAGTAGAATCCTTACTTCTTGTTTCCTCCTCCCTCCCATCTGATTTACCCTCCTTCAGGTCTTTTCTTGATTCACTACTTCTTCCTGTCCTTCTTCTTGTTTACCTCCTCATTTGCCAGTTACAATTTTTCTTGACCCAATTTTTCTCACTTTCAATATCTTCTTATATCCAAAGCCATTTTTTTCTACTTTTATGTTTCCTCTTTGAGAAATAAATTCTCTCATTCCAAATTAGACTAGTCCAGAATAATTTAAGTAAGATCTGTGTAAATATAGAACTGTACAGGTTTACTATTATTTATAACAATAATTAAGAAAAAGAAAAAGTGTCTTTGACTGAATTAAATAAGTTTTACTGCTTGAATCATCTTCTTCCTCTGTCTATTGTACCCTTCTGTGACAAAACCCAACAGATTTTATGTTTGCTTGTGTAAGTTTGAAGTTCTAAAGCTGTCTTAGCTTTCTTCTAGGAAAACCTTTTCATTCAAAGTGTGCAATATACTTAGTTCAATATGTGCCATCTCTTATATCAAACAATTATTTTATATTCAGACCATGCATATCTAAGTCAAAATCTTAATTCTGTAAATATGTTCCTTCGTAGAAAATATCTAGCTCCATTGCCCTGTAAATTATTTTACAGAAGCTGAAAGAAGTGATGCACAGGTAAACAAATGCATACACATACATTTGTATAATCTTTTTAATAAATGTACCTGTAGCATGATGACTAATAAGAAGAGACAGAAGAAAAAAAAATAAAGGCAAACAAATATTAAGAGAAAATACTGCAAGGTGGTCAGCTATCACTAGAACTGTAAAATTGAGAGAAGGGGTAAATTAAATAGTGTGGAACCTGGGGATACTTATTAGGCCATCAGCAGGGAGCAAGATAGTGATGTCACACCTAGCAGAAGGAGGAAGACTCATGTAAAGTTGGATGAGATCCAGTTTGTGCTGTAGATTTATGCAGTTAATTTTGTCCCTTGGCTGCATTCTGATGAGCATTTCTCCCCGACATACACCAAGAAAATTGCTTGATTATAGCTGTGTTAATGGTAATCAGCATGCTAATGAGCACCAGAAGGTCATTACAGAAAAGAGAGGTTCAAAGATGTATAACCTAGAGGAGAAGATGAAGTAAATCTTCAGGGAATGCAAGTGTCTTGTTTGTAGGTCATAGATTATTTGTTTTGGTCATTGTGGAGCACAGAGAGTTTAATTTAAGGACAGAAAAAGATTAAGCTTTTTGAATTTTAGGAGCACCATAACTTAATTAAATATATGCCTATGAAGTAGACAGCAAACAGCGCTGGATTGTTTTTGTTCTATTCTAATGATTTCCTTGATAGAGATTATACAACTGTAGTTTGTCTTTCATGATGTGAATCTAACATTTATTCATGCTTAATATAAAAATAGGAATAACACTTACAGCATTTTGTATTTTGCTAATGATACAGAGTAAAAGAGAAAAGGTTTTGCAGAAAGAAATCCAGAGCAAGGACGTCAAAATATAAAGTGAACATTAAACGGCAGAGAAATCAGAGGAAAACGAAAATCTATCAGTGTGTAAGGGATGCCAGTGAGATAAAAGAAACCATGCAAAATAGTAGTTATAAAATTAGTAAAAGAAGTTGAATATCAGTTACATAAATATCATAGGGAGCATGTAAAATGCTAAGCTGGTAAATACCTTCCTATTCAATTCAAGTTTCTAGTTCTGTTTCAAAAGGTTAATGTGCTCCCTGTTAGAAAAGAATATTTGGATGGTTTTTCCAAAGAAAAAATGACACTGAATAAGGATTACATACGCTTTAGGGGAAAGCCTCATGAAGAGGCAAATCTTACAGAAATACTGAAAGAATAGGTTTAGGAAGTTTAACACCTCCTAAGTTCTAGGCAGCCCAGATTTAGATGGAGATATTAAAAAAATACCAAAACCAAAAACCAGCTACCCCCCATAGTAGTTGAAGCAAGTAGTTGAAGTTCAAAGCAGAACTGCACCTCTCAGCTCCAGCAGGAAAAATGGGAACAAAGGTTTTGAAAGGACATTTGCTTGTAGGTTGATTGAACAGGACACACTAAGCTTTTCTGGACCTCTAGAAGCTAGAAAATCATAGAACATGAGGAAAGAAAACACCAACCCAAGCAAGCACCCCCACCCCACCCTTTCTTGTTTTGTTGGGATTCCTTTGGTCCCTTTATTTATGGGTCTCAGAAAGAATAGACAATTTATATGTTGAATTACAAACCAATTCTGTCTTGAGCTGTGGGGAAAAATTTCCCAGAATTGCCAGAGAAATTGGTAAACTGTTTTGGACAGCTAAAGACTGACCACACCACCTCAGAGGTGTGCATCTCTAACATTCAGCTAATTTTAAAAGGCTTTAATTCCTTCCAAGAGTCATGCATGGCTTAAAGGCTGTAAAATAATTCTAATCCTTACTCTAAAAATTATGTCTGCCTTGAAGTCTCATGTTTATCTGTGCCACTAGTAAAAAGTACATATCAGCCTATTAGATAGTACCATTTCAAAGACCTGATGTGGTTACTTAGGCCTCCTTATAGTAAACAAAGAGTAATTGGTACTTCCAGGGGGTGAACTCACCCTGATGCAGGTATAGATGACACAACAAGGCTACCAACACAAGTAATCCATGTTTAAAATGCTCTAATGCACTGAGTCACCTGCACCAGGCTGGTAAAATAGGAGATACCAGTCCTTTTGAAATGCTACCTGGATTCCTGGTGAGCACCCCATGGCATCTGATTTTCACCTGGGCAACTGAATTGAGGTGCAGCTGCTCAAGACAAGCTGTCTTCTAGGAACACGTATCTCCAATTTTAAATTGTAGAAGGTATTTTGCACTAGCTGCTTACTTCTTAGGCCATTTAAAATAAAAGGAAAAAACTTGGAGTGCATATTGTTTTTAAAAAAAAATTCTTCTCCAGAGTACTCTGGTCTCTGTTCTTGAGTACTTTTCAAAACTGTGAGAAGGCTGAGCTTCCTATGTGCTTTCTTAATTTGCTTCCCTTCTGCTCCGACCAGAACAAAAATGGTGCAATGAAAAATTGCTCCAAAAACCCATGCAATGTCAGCTGTGGCATTTGTATGACCAGACATGTGAAACAGCAATGCCATTGATGTAAAATCTACAAAGAATCAAGTGTGATGGCAAAACAATGCTAGAAATTATGAGACCAAAGTCATAGAACAGAGATCAGGTAGATCAAGTGATAGATATGGCATGTGATATGATTCCCAGACCGTTCTCAGAGAATGAGACAAATAAAAAACATGAACAAACATAGAGTGTGCCAAACAAGCAGAAAGTTGCATAAAGTCAGGATGACTGCAGTAATTGCTGGAGAACACTCACACTTACTTTGGGGGAAGTGCCTTGTGTTGAAGAGCTTACTAAGGACAGGTACAGACTCAACACAGAGGTGGATTCAGGCGCATAAACTTGGTCTGCTGGTAGTATTTTAGCTCTCTTAGGGTATTTATGCCACTGCACCCATGTAGTTGGCAGATATGGCATGACAACTGTGGCAGAGGTAGGTCTGACTGAGGTGCAAGTGAAGTGGTAATACATGACTGTGTTTCAACTGCTGTACTTTATTCTGTTGTATAAAGACTACTCTTGAGAAGGTGGAAGTCTGACACAGAGAACAGCTAAGGGCTAGGAGGAACTAAAACCAAGCAGCATCTTATGAAGTTGAACCACAAATTTCAAAAGGTGGATTAGTTAATTAAATTGCATGGGTTTAATACATACAGACTACACAGAAAAGCCCAAGCAAGCATCAGCACTCCCAACACAGGCATTTCAGGGAAGTGTCTGCATTTATAATTTTTTTTTAATTGTTCTGAATATAGCCAAGCCTAAAAAAAAGGCAAAGGGATTGAATTATTTCTTTAACAACTTTCTCAGATAATTTTCCTTTTTTACCCATAGTATGTCCCCAGAGGAAAGTGTGAAGTTGAAATGTTGCACCTTCCTTGTAAAGATGGAATTATGACTGAGCTGTTAAAGTTTACTTTCTTTGGGAAATTGGACATGCTGGTAGGATTTGGCAATTTTCCACAGACACAGGAAAAACTAATGCTACCTTTTTACACTTACCTTTTGGAATATAAGCTAATCAGTTCCTGAAGTATTCCATCATACACTGAATGCTTTATTAAGGAGTCTTCCAGGAAGTAAAATATCAAAAGGCATAGAATTTGCAACAAGCAAAGTACTATTCTCTGAGTGATCATGTTGAATGCTAGAACATGTAAATAGGAGTCCAAAAGAAAATTAAAGTGTGCAAATTTTTATAGGACTTTCTAATTCATTATGGATTACAAATTAAAAATGTTAATAGAAATTTCAAAATTCAGTTTCTTTTCTCACTAGTCCCTAAGGAATAACATAATAATTTTGAGCTAACAACAAAATTATTAATATTTAAACCTAAGTGATACAGCTAACAGGAGTAGTCTACAAAAAAAATCCCAAACTTGCCAAATCTAAAGTTCAAGTCCAGTCAAAACACTTGAAGGATACATTGCTTTTTAAAAGACAAGAATATTGAATCACTAAGAAGTTATGAATCTAAATGGACTGTTAAAATTGTTCCCAGAAGAAATATTTCCTTCCAGATTATGTATATCAAGGCCATAATTGTTTCTTACAATAAACAATGAAACAAATAAAAATAAAAACCTTCAAGACAAGCTGCCACTGGACTCTGAAAGAGCATTAATAATAGAATGAAATACCTGTGTGTACAAATTCTTCATCTAGAAAGTGCAAACTGAGTATTATGAGATACTGTTTAAAGTAATTACTAAGGCATTTCATGCTTCTCACAAAAACCCCTAACTTTACCCACTGTGATCATCACTATATTTTGATCAATTTCTCATAAAGATTTTATGGTCAGTTGCTTGTGGTTATAGTCATGAAGAGAAGGAAGCAGAGGATTAACTTTTCTGGTGGCAAAAAATACTAGCAGAATTCTATTCTGAGGAGAAAAACACAGAGAGGAAATTAAATTAAATTGAATCAAATTTAAAAACTCAGAATTTACCTCATTTTTAATTAGGGCATAGGATTCTGGGCTCAACTTAGTTGTCAATACACTGACTCAGTGTTTTCCACCTTACCTCAAGCTGCTGCTCAGAGGAGTACACACTTACTGCAAAGATTGTCACATCTGTCAGGACTATGCAGACATGTGAGATATATTTTTGACATCTAAAATATAGATAGGTTCCTCTGAGATGGCAACTGCTTTTAACCTCTGTATTTCAGGCTGAGCTGCTTAAACAAGGACATCCATTGTCATTTGAGGTCCTATGTAATTTTTCCAACCTCCCAGCTGCTGCATGGGCATTCCAAAAGTCCTTGGTCAAATTTACCAGTCCTGTGTAGACAGGAAGTTTATGGAAGCAGCAGAAAGTAGGACCTTAGGAAAGGTTCAGGTTTAACGATAAAAACTTGGGGAAAAAAAAGGTGTAGATATGTAAATTATGGCAATAAAAGGCAATAAAATAAGGAAAGGTAGGGAGAAAAAATGTGGTCCATACCTGTTTGCTCAATGTCATGATGCAAATGACAGAGGATGGTCAACGACATTAATAGCTATAGATCCCAAAATCTGACAGGAAGAGATGTACATGAAGAAATACTGTCCAGAAAGTCACATTGTTCAGGAGGGGATTTGAGATCAAAAATATTTGGACTTTGCACTGTAAAAATAGAAAAACATCCTCAGCTTGATGTGAATTCTGGGGATTCAGGGGTTCTCCTCCACTCATCAAATATAAGTTTGTAAACTCATTTATTAATTTTCTCCTCCTCCAGACATACTGCCCATGCTCCTTCACAGAATTGTTATCTGGAGGTATGAGGTCAGCAGTTACCTCTTTTATCACATTCTTCAGGGAGGGTCACCTGGCATATTTGAAAAGCTCACTTCACATTAAGTTAATCTCCTGGTAAATTTTTGTTCTTTTCATTAGTTTTAAAGGCATCCTAAAAAATTAACGCATGTATAGATCTCTTCTGAGCACATAAATCCTGGAAGGCCCATCATGTGCTGTGTTCTGTGCCTTAAACCTACAGGCCAATAAGCTGGGGACAATTCTACAAGTAGTAGTAATGAGCATGGGAGCTTATGTTAGAAGTAGCTTAATTTGCATTTGGCGCACAGCCACTCTCACATTTCTTCTTTATTGGCTGCTCTTATAGGCACTAGGTATGGCAATAGGTGTGCATTTGCCCTCATGGAGTACAGAATTGACTGTAGCAAGCTGTTTGTATTTGGTATAATGTTTAGAGGTAATGTTTTTGTGTCATTATATACCACTATATATTGTTGTGTTATTAAATGCCATATAAATGCAATATATTGCCTAATAATAACATTATTGTTGACCAAATATCTAACTTCAGCAGAAATGTTGGTCTGTGCTGCAGGTTGTGTAGTGGAACATTGTTTGTCTGCTCTTATGCATCACTCAGTTTCCACACAAGTTTAAGTCTCTTGTTAGCAAGCCCCAGGTGTTGCATATGCAGCATTACTCTAGTCAATTTCCAAGTTTCCTGGAAACTTAGCAACAAATACATTCTCTGGTAGGATTTATGCATGGCATGGGAAAAACTGCTCTTTCTTCCAATAAATATGATATTTTCCTTTCCTTTTGTGCACTTCTTTTACACATTGTGGAAACATGAACTTAAAAAAGAAAAGAGAATTTGACTTAACTTCTGAAATTTTAACCTCCATTTGCCTCTCATTTTCCATCTTTCAATGGCAATTATTTGCTTCATCAGTGAATCCCAATTCAGAAAACCACATCAAGCCCTCTCTTGCTTCAGGTAAATACCTAACTTAAGAATTGAGAAGTCACTATGAAATAGGGCTCAGAACTGGAATATAAGCTTTCACCATCTAGCAAGTGGTGCCAGGTTTTCTCTTCTGTTTTAGTTCCAGCCTTTCACTCTAAAAATACAATTTACCCATTTCTTTGATCAAACGTCCCCAGGAATTCCAGGGACGTCACAGACATTATTTCTACACAACTACAAAAAGCATAAGAGTCTAGTTTACTGCAAATCCAAGAAAATAAAGTATAACCAGGAGCACTTTTCTCCTTTCTTATTCTTTCATTGTGTGCAATGCCCTTAGGTTTTTTATCACTATATATGTAGATGTGGAAAGAAAATCAGCTACTTTTGCACAGGTTCAGAGACCAGTTAAATTAAAATGGTTAAAGGTAATTTGTTGATCTTTTTTGCATAGTGTTTATATACTAGAAGCATCACCTCAGATCAGCTATTTTAACATAATGTAATTCCGCAAAATATTGGTTTAGTCGCAAAAAATTCTATAGAAGAAAGCATATTGGATAAAGTATTGCTCATGGTGCAGTTTTAATTCTGAAATACCTTGCTAAGAGGGCTTATTTAAATAGGTTCTCTCTGAGATGAATATTTAGAAAAAATTCCTACAGGATGATTTATAGAAAAATTATATGAACAGAATGAAGGACAGAAGAATTTTATTAGAAAAGAGACTCATTTCCACAAAATATAAATTATACCTTTTAGAAACTATATTGAATTTTATTAATATTCTGCAGACAGCCTGCAGTGTTAATCTCCACCCCTACCTATAAGATTTTCATTATGAGATACAAGGTGTATTTACCCTTTAACCAAATAATTTTTGAGTTCTTCAATGCAGCCTTCACTGCAGTTTACATATCTTACAAAATATTTTCCTTTTGGAAGCACAGCTTATTTTGTGGTGTTATTCTACATAAAATCTTTGGTGAAACATTTACATGTATATATAACATATACATGAACATATATATATATATGCTGTTACACGTATGCATATGCATCTATGTAAATATAGGGCTTATACATATTGGTATTTAATTTACACGTATCTCATATTTCCACCACAGGTATAAATTTTATTGTTTGTGCATTGCACCTAGGATCTTTAGCACTTGTATGTATGTTTTCTGACCTCAATTATTTAATCAGGCTGCCTGACACTGAATTCCTTTCTGCCTCTTTGGGACTCAATATATACAGAAACATACTAACAAATCATTAAGTAGAGAGATTTGGATAATCAGTGATTTGTTTACAATTATTTACTCTTATTACTTTTCTTTCCCCACAGAACTCTTTCTTCCTTTGAAGCACAAGAAATAATTTATAATTGGTGCTTTTTTGGTAAATGAGGCTAATCTCTACATCAACCATTTCAGAAATGTGAAGATGTGTTGTTTTCAAGGAAAAAAGAAGGGGTAGAGGGTTCCAATTATATGTTCTGTGAGATTTCTTAGAAACGGTGATCTACAACTGTAATCATGTGAATGCAGAAGACAGTGCCGACTCCACAAAAGCCAGAAACTTTACCTTTTTGTACAGGTAACAAAACCCTAAAAATTTAGAATGTATTGAAAAAACTAAATATTTAGAATTCATGCCTCAATTGGAACCAATTTTTCAAAACTCCAGAGCAAAACAAAACAAAATTAATGATGTGTAAAAATTGAATCAAATACAGAATGTGTCAGAAACTATTTTATTTTGTCTACATAATAAATTTGACTGTGGCTAATAAAATCTCTCTCTGGAAAAATATAGCATAAATATACTTAGAAAGTTCTAGATATATCTCCTCAATGACATATATAAGTTATTTTTCTGCCCTCTTCAATACATACATTTCATTATAACATCAGCCCATTATATCCACATGTGTACATTGATTTTCTGTACATCATAACTGGCTTCTAGCTCTCTAACACTGCTTTCTCCTTTTATGTTGAAGGGATTTGTTCAGTTTTGTATGCTGTTAGCCATAAATGTATGACTAACAGTATTAATCCTGAAAAGAGAATCCTTGCAATAAACCATGAATCATTTAATAGCCCTGTTTGTTGTACAGTGGGGATCTGATTCTAGCCTCAGTGCCAAGGTTGAGTAAATCAGATTTACTCAAGGGAGTTCTGGAGACAACAGAGCACTACAGAATTGTCTTCTCCTGGACCATGACCTCCTTGGAGGTCTCAATTAGTCCTTAGAACAAAAGGAGTTTATGTGGTTGTTGACCTACACGCTTCATGTGGTTTGTTTTGATGTTCATCCTCTCAAAACAGCCAGCAATGTCTAACACAGCGTGAGGGATTTTATGCCAGTCCCTCTGGAAGTTAGCTCCACAATACATAAAAGCACAGTTTCCCCCTTGCCATGTTGTCCCTGTATTGCACTTCTGTGGCCATTGAGACTGTTTGCAGCTAGGGAGGTGAATACAGTGTTTTTCTGCAGTAAAATCAACCTCCTAATAATATTGTCCTCATATCTTCTTGTTGTCCTTGGGATCTCAGTCCAACAGTTCCTCCAACAAATCTAATTGCAGTTGAAACAAATGATTGCTGTAAATCCATTCCAGGCTAATTGTTCTATTCTATAGTATTCTATACTCCCACTCTAGACTCATAGACTTAGTTTTTCCAAATTTTTATCCCTGAGCAGGGGTCTAATAGTGATTGTAGTCAGGGACTGTTGACCCAAAAATGGGAAATTTACTTCACGTTTATTGCAAAGGCTCGTTCATTTTTGACAAAACATTTACGAGTATTTCACTGTTCACTCGCTGTTTAGCCTAAAGTGTTGGTAAGGAGTGAATGAATTTAGACTGAGCCCAGGGTTGTGTTGGTTTTTGGCTGGTTGGTTGCTTTTTTTTGCTGAAGGCTTTAAGAGTTTCTAAAAGCAAAGCTAGGAAAGTTACATTTTTTAGGCGATGGTAATGAGCTTTTGGTTGTCTTTATGCACATCTATTCCCATCTGGGCATTTTATAAACTTTTGGAAACCTGCAGTAAAAATTCCCAGCTCAGATCTCTTCAGAGTTTGTTTGAGGACCTCCTACCAGTGCAATAAGCTCTACTAACATACACCAAACAAAGGAAGCAGAAGTTATAAGGAGTTGCTTTGCAAATTTACTCAAGAGTTGGATGAATGAAGCTGAAGTTGTTCAGACAAAACATCTAGAACCTTTAGAGGAAAACAAAGTGTCAAAACAAATGGATACATGTAACAAGGCTGGGTGAGAGCTGGAGGCAGGTGGAAGCTCATAAACTGGGAGAATGATTGGAACAAATTGAGTGTGAGAGTGCATCTGAGAAGGAGCCAGCACTCCCAGACTCAACTGGTGAAAGTGGCAGGGAAAAGAAATTGAGGAAAGGGAGAACAGAATGCCAAAGTTTCGGTGAAAATATGAAGAAGACATTAAAGGTTCTGAAGTAAGGAAAAGAGAAAAGGAAAGAAACATGGTATGTATAACATCTGATTATTCTCTGATAAAATTAAATACCATTGTGCTTATAAAACACAGAATAGTAAAAGGCTAAATGTTTAAAACAGAAGATCTTAGGCATCTCCGATTACTGGAAAATTTAGTCATGTCTCCCCTGGTAAAATATCTCTCAATTCTGATAAATATTGCATATAAAAATGAAAAGATTTTCCATGTGCGCTACCATGTGTCAATAAGCAACATAGGAAATCCCACAAGAAAATTTTCTTCTGAGATTACACTGTTGTCTGAGCTATGGATGTGGCATAATGAGAGGGAAAAGTACCAATCAGATGTTCATTATCAATCAGATGAGCCTTACCAATCAGATGAGCATTGTTGCACTATGCACAGGATGAGTCTTGGAAAATACAGTAAGTGATCACACCCTTAAGCTTGCCTCATTTAAAAGTACTCACAAGTGAATTAAATGACGTCATGTGCACCAAAAGTTCTCAGGTGTTTGCAAAGTCTATCAAGTTTATTTGATAGATGTTCATAATAAGGAAGATTTTCCATGTAATCACATTTATCTTTTCCTGTGGTAACCTCTGCTCATCTCTTCTAAACCCCAAAACACGAGACAAGGTATGTGGAAGATAGAGAGAGATTTTGCCCTTCCCAACAAATTTATTTCATGCTTAGCACTGAGAAAAAAAGATTTGCATGCAAAGTGAAAACACATAACTTACCTTTCATAAATTGAAAGCATGGATTTAACTATGTATCTCATTTGGATCTCCATGTACCAAAGAGGTATTACAAGCCAAAAAGGAGATGAAGAATGAGACAAGATGTAAAATTGAAAAGAAAGAACACAAATACTGACTCATGAAAGAAAGCAATAGAATTGTTTTGGAAATTTGAATGTTCAAGATAGACAAGCCCCCAGGCAGAGCTGACTTGCATAATGGAGCCTTACTGAATTTGGCAGATACAGAAAACAAGTGTGACAGTCCTACACCTAAGAGTTTTACCAGACTGAAACATTCCTCAGCAGTCACTCTGGTATACTGAACTAGGCATGAACAAGTGTTCCTCCAGCCTCCAGTGAGCATGTTTCTCTTATTAGCCAGCATTTCTGTCGCTCAGGCATGGAAATGAATGTTACCGATTTTGGCAAGTGAGGATTCTCTGTGGGTTTCTTTCCAGACCTCTCAAAAATATATGTTGGCATTATCAGAAGATCAAAGGAAGACAAGAGCTGTCTTGCCAAAGACAATCATTTAGTGAAATCTAGTTTGAAGAATTTCTTTACTTTAGAACTGACAGTTTTTGATCATGTTGTGGAATATTTTTATTCTGATTGAAAACATTTGAGTGCATCTTCTTCATTAATAGTGTCCATGTGATCTAAATTACTTTTGAGCTCATCCCTTCTTTTATTATTGTATTTAATAACTTCTTTTATTTAGCTACTTTTTGCAAGACTATTTAAGACCTCGGTGATTTTATTCTATTCATTTTTTAAATGGAATTATGAGCTCAAAAGTGGATTTTTAATTTAAATCATATAGTCTGTAGCTTTTCAGATTAAAACAGTGATAAAGATGGGCCAATTAGACAGATATTTGTCCCTCAGTTAGCTGGTCTTAAAGTCTCACAAAAATTGTCAAAGTTCTCAGAAATTTTGTGATACTGCATCTAAGAAAAAGCTACACCATGCATTGATACTAACTTCTAACTATTAAGTGAACTTTCTAAAGGCTTGGCATGTCCCATACTGATAGCAGATTCTTTATCCGGGAGCAAACTACAGAGCAGAGGTCAGGGGACTCTTCAGCAGAAATAAGCTGTTCTTCTCACTAAATATGTTTTCCCTTCATCTATGTAGTTTTCACATGTATTTGTAAATAAGATCTCTTGATGAAGTACTTCAGAATAGTCTTAGTATACCTACATGGTGATTAACATTAGAGCACTAAGGGAACCATGATGCTGTCAAGGCCTATCCTGAGAAATATCTTGGAAATTTTGGTGTGACTCCACTAACTTAAGAGCAGTTTATATGACACATGGTTCTGCTATCTAGCTTATGAACAATTCAAACCTATTTATAATACATAGTTTATGGCTCTTACTACTCTATTAACAGTATTGTTTTGGAGTTTTTTAATTCTAACGAGTTTTGACATATTTATTTCATTCTTATGTCCAAGTGCCCTATACTCTTGCATGCACAACAGATGAAACCAAAACTCTCAGTAAACCTCTACCAAACTTCTGTTTATATATGCCATTGCAAAATGCCACAGTATAAATAACAAATATCCCAATATAATCAGCAAGCCTATTTTTCCTACTTCTGCCTGGTCTTTCTCACATTTAACAAACAACTGAAGCTGCCAAATGCTAATCTTGACATTTCACTTTTCCCTTTTCACCCTGGTGGACTTTAAATCACAGTAGTGATGTTCTGAACTCTGGTCCCAGGGCACCATCCAGAAAGCTACATGCAGAAAGCCCAAAGCATTAAGTTCTGGCAGGAACTCTTAGTGCTAAGCCGTTTATAAGGTGGGATGAAAGCAGCAGTATAGACTTTGTGCCTACTAGGGAGATCTGACCAATTGCTTTTCTTTTGTACTACGTGAGTACATGAAGGGCATAATGAAGCATCTTTTTAAAGAAGCAATTTAAAGCTGTTTAGAGAAGATGATGGCTTTTGTTTTGTTTTGTTTTGTTTTGTCAGACAAAACACAAATCCTACAGTGTTCTCTGACACTGTGTATCATTTAAGCCATGAGTTAGAAAGAAAACATTCAACACTGACATCTCTCAGAACCATTTCATTTTAATGGCAATGGTGTAAAAAAATCAAATCAAAAAAGAATATTGAAAATATTTGAAAATGTTACAAGTCCTTATTTTCATTGTTTATGACACCTGAAATTCAGGTTAAACTCTCTTCATAGCTTTTTATTCACTCTTTTCTCTCAAATAGATACCAATAAATGCTTAGGGCTAGGTTTAATTGTGTTAATATAGAAATTTTTTGTCACTTCACAGAAACTCTTTGCCACTTTACACAGCCTGAGGTATGAAACCTTAAGTCACTTGCAGTGAGACAGTAAACCTGATACACAACTTATGGTAGATTCTGGAATGTGTCAAATGGAATCTGAAGACCAAATAGAATATCCTGAGTCACAGCCAGCGGAACCCAGCTTGAAATACTTTTATTTAGATGCCAATATTGAAGTAGCTGAAGTAGGTCTGAGGGGCAAGATTCAGGTTGAAATTAAGAACTCTGCCATTTAGGAGTCTGTGTAGGTGAATGTGAGCTAAGCATGGACATCTAATCTGTGTAATTAATAAAGCCTGGAGAGGGACTCTGCAGAGCAGGTACAGATTGCATGGCCTTCAGACACTGATCCAGAAAGTTACAAGCCTACCATGGACCTGCCTGGTAGTTGCCCTGTGGGAAATGGAAAGATAGAAACTTCCACAGATGCTGAAGGGTTTGATTTGCAGCCTTGGAAGAAACTTGGATTGATATAAAAATACAAGTACACTGACATTAAGCAGAAAAATTATAAACTTATGTTTCTATAGTTGTAAGTAAGAATGTGTCTTAACTAAGTAAGAAGCTGTATTGGGTAAGATAGTAAAGGGTTTTATAGTGTAGTAATGTAATTTTATAGAGTAAGCTAAGAGTTTAGATGTTATAATAGAAGCATATGTGCATATGTGCGGTTGTAGTCCATTGGATAATAGTATAGGCAGTGCAGCAGAATTAAGTAAAGGTGATAGATTGGAAAAACAAAATAAACTCTGTGACAACTTTCCATTGGATTAGAATGTTATATATTGCCTTGTAACAAAGAAACTTGTGACTGCTTTGAGCTATGCCCGACTTCTAGCTCCTCTAAAATCTCATGGCCTCTGAGGCTGATGTTTACCTGAGTAATAAATCATTTCTAGCCCAACAGTGGTCCCATCCCTGCATTAAGACATTGATAATATTGCCTCATCTGTAAACCCCTCTGTTCAGGCAACTGAATCCAGCCCTGGATGTCCTTTGACTGTGATAGGAACCACCACTTAACTCACAGGCTGACATCTTCATGTAGACACCTAGACTCAGTAGAAAAGTAGAGCTGAATCCCAGGCCTTGTGGCAAAACTGATTTCCATCAACCATTGAAGAGTACAGTTTGTATAATTCAGGAGACAGGATGCCCAGCTGGTCTGAATGATGTTCCTGTCACAGAAACCAGTGCTCAGAGCTCTCACAGGGGCTGGTAGCTCCTACTGCTCCCAGTCTTCACAGGAAAGAAGAGTGAGTGCTTGCTCTACTTCAAAAAAAAAATCTATGACAAAATTTCAGGGTCAAACCCACCTTTTTCTCCTTTCTCATTGCTATCTTTTGCATTAAAAAATATATTTAAAAA
>VXBB01024001.1:0-93969 GCA_013399915.1 Illadopsis cleaveri
ACACACATATAAATATATATATAATGCCTAAATACATATTTTAAATATACTTCTATGGTTTTATCCTCACTTGCCTAAACCTTCTGTACTTTTTCTATCCTGAACATAGAGAATATACTGCATACTGCTCATTGTAGGGGTGGATTATCCCCAGCCTGCTGCAGACAAATTGTCATTCCGGTCACAATATAGCCTCTCTTTATTCAGTTTCTACACATCATGTTCTTTTTTCTTGACAAAAGAAACACTCCCCATACAAGTATTTTGATGGATGTAAAACTCATATACCTTTGTTTGATTGTTTGTTTTGTTGGTTTAGGGTTTTGTTTTGGAGGTTTTTTGTGTTTGGTGGGTTTTGGTTTTGTTTGTTTGTTTTCTTAGGGAACTCCATATTTGCCAGAAATGTCAGTTATGAAGAGCACTGAAAAAAAATAATGAATAAACTTCAGGAATGAAGTACATTTGTCTGTGTTTAATATTTTTTAAAAGGAAAAAAATGGAGGTTCAGAGAGTATTCAAGCTAGTATTTCTCTCCTAATTTTCACAGTGTAGCTGCTAAACCAGAAAAGATGGATACATGAAGACCATGAATTTATCAGAGATCCTGCTATTTTCCCCAAACCAGATACCTTGTTTCTAACTCCAGGCTGGCTTTCTGCAGCATGAGGATCATTAGCCATGACTTTTTAAGCTGAACCTACAACTTCAGCCAATCTTAACTAGGATAGAAAAATCCATTGCTTTTGTCTATTTTCCTTCTATATAGATAATGCTTTTGTGGTTTTCTCTCTTCCTAGTAGATAAAAGAAGGAAGAATGCATCTCTCTTTCCATCTAAAATGAAAAAGAGGAATCTTTATTGTCTCCAGCCACAGTCTTTTCCTTAATACTGCCCACAGACCGGAGATTTTCATACAAAATTGCCTGAATTTGGACTCCAGCACCTATTATTGCATACCACACTGCATCACTCAGATTATAATTACCTTATAGCAGAGTGTGCAGTGTTTACATAGCACAGTTTATTTCTGTTTACTTCACTGAATCATTGTTGAATTTGAGGATGCATTTCATAAACAATTATTCTGCTCTAATAGTAACAAGTAACACATTTGCTTTACAGACACCTCAGCGAAGCACTCCTGTCAACATGAATTGTCTGTCGTGTGCTTTAAAATGTTTTGAAAAAAATATGGCATGCCATCTGGCTCCCAAGAACTCATTAAATCCATTGGAATATGAGTGTTTAAGGAAGCTAACATCATATGATGCCCACAAGAAGGAAGGAAAGAAAGGAGGGAAATGGAGAGGAGAGATGATACAAACAAGAAAAAAAGGATGTGTTTACAATTTAATTTCCTACAACTAAGAGCATGCCAGCCATTTCAGAGAAAAAAGAGAGATGACAGGTTCTGTTTCCAGGAGTTTTTGATCCAAGATTATTTTCCAAGTGAAACAAAGGAGAAAAAATCTAGCAGGGGAATGGAATGTAACGCCATAGAATATGTAGGTTCCTCAGGGGAAGGGTGCCCCCATGAACTGAGATTCAGAGGGCATGCTACAAGTTTAAGACTTGCCAAATCACTTGGTTTTTCTCCTCCAAATGTCAAGTCTCCCATCTTTAATTGAGGCTAATGACTGTCAGCTTCCCATATTGGCAGAGCCCTAGGGAAACATCTACTACATAGTTACTGTCATTCCTCCTAAAAGTGGAAGCACTTTTAGGCCCTAAAGTAGAAAGAGGAGTACACCTGCAAAAAGTGAATTGCTGGATAGATACAGGATTTAAATCCCATCTAAAATGCATTCTCTTTTATTAGGGGAGTTGTCAATAATTTTGTTCATGCAAAACTTAAAAGGATGTAGATTAGGAAAGGTTGGGGGAGTTTCCAAAAAGATATAAAAAGATATAAATGCTTCAAAAAAATCCCATAACAACCCAGATTTGCCATTAACTCTGTATTTCATGTAATTTTTTCAAATAAATTAAGTGAAATTTACTGAAAACAGCCAGACTCTCATTTGCTGGAATATACAAGCACTTTGCAAAAACAGAGGCATTTTTTGTGCATTTATATTCAAAAGCTGTTAAATATACGTAAATAAACAATCTGATAAATACATGTTAAGCAATTCTACTTATGACACATTGGTCCATTGCCCGATGACAGTGACGCAAGAGAAAAGAACAAGCTGCAATCCTGCAGAAAAGAGCCCAGGGAGTAATGGGAAGGAGCACAACAGATAACCAAATGGGATAAGAAGGAAAAAACAAGAAAGGCCTCATCCAGACGACACCAGGACACCATCTACTGAATGACATGTGGACTAATGGGAGGTCAATTTCCTCCATTGTAAGAACTGAGTAATGTTGTGTTTACTGACCTTATCCAGCCTCTCTGCATTTTCTCAACTCAATGCATAGCTATTTTTAACAGCAGTACTCTGCAAAATGTTTTATAACTCATTTTGGCTGTAAAGCTGCATCCAGTTGCAACATCCTTTATAGCTTTAACTGTTTCTTTGAATTCACAGAACTAGTCTTGGAGCTGTGGGATTTTGTTGGCTGTGGATTCCTGAATTAGGGGAATTGGCTAAGCCTCTGATGGAGGCAACCAAGAATGAAGAGATAGAGGCTATTGAATGGGGCCCAGGGAGGGATGAAGCTTTTAAAGCAAGAAAAGCTAATATTTTTATTATATTTTAATTTGCGCTGTATGGACATAAATTTTGTGAAACTATGAGAAAATTAGAGTCTTGTCTTCTTTTTTTTCTGAGATATAACCAAAGTCATTTTAGAGATTCAGGCCTGACTAGATGGGCCTTTGAGCAACCTGGTCTAGTGGAAAGTATCCATGCCTGTGGCAGGAGGTTGGATCTAGGTCTTTAAGGTCTTTTCCAAACCATTCCATGATTCTGTGACTCACAAACTTACCAAGCTGAAGATGTTTCTTCTTGTTGTTCAAAAGAATTGATTACTTCATACAGTTTGTGCTGCCAGGTAGATTTACAAATGTCCAGTCATACGTTCTCCTGTTACCCAAATAAAGTCCCCCGAAACCTGAGCAAGACATTCTACAGCTAATCTGCACATTAGCAGAGTGCCTGCACGAACAGCACTGCTAGAGAAGGTTTCTAAATGAGGACAAAAGATTGTCATTCATGAAGCTGGAAATCCTCCATGTTTTTTAGCTCAGTTTTCTTTGACACCTTTCTGAGAATGACAGACTTCTTTACCATCAGCAGTGTTCTCGTAACTCCCATTGTAATAGGCAGGAAAGACAGCAACAGCCAAACCACCTCATCCCAGCCTCACCTCTGAAATGTTTGCCGAGTTTTTGCCGAACTAACTGATGCTCTTTCTGTATTCTGCATGAAACTACATGTTTTTATCTCAAATATAAAAGAAAGATCTCTCATGGAAGCTTCCAGATCCCTACTTTTTTTCGTACTTCCTATTCCCCACTCCCCGCCACAAGTTTGTGAACACAGAATAATCCTGAATGTCACAGACACATCATTCCACGATTTTTTATGTCCCCACCTTTTATGCCCACTGGATGGCAATCTGTCCTCCACCAAAGTGCAGACAGCACCACCAGCCTGTCTCAAGGACCAGCCAGTTATTGACCTTTTCAGCCTGGCCATCTCAATAACATTCCAACACTTTGCTAAACACTTTGTTCCTCACAAAGCCATACCAGTACGGGTAAGTACTGCAATTCCCATTTAGTTTCATCAAGTAAAAATTGCTTCTCTTTTTTTGGTTTGGGTTTTTAATTATTTTTTTTTTTATTTTTTAAATCCAATGGAACAGTATCTCCAATTAGAATATAGAGAACACACCCAGGCTCTCCAAAGTGCTGTACTTTTCTGTCCTATGTGTCACAGTATCCAAGAAATCAATTTCAGGCTTGAAATGTCAATTTCATTTGTTTTTGCTGAATTAGAAAAAGCATTAAAAAAGCATTTCTGTTTGTAAGTAACATTGTTTTTTTTCTTTTCTTAGAACCACGCCATTATATTTCCAGGATGGTCCAGAGGGAAAAAAACACTAGGATTCAGCAAAATGCCTCCTCAGACATTTAAGGTCATGTTTAAATCTACTTTTGTTATGCAAAGTTTTTGTTCTTTTTTGTCTTGTTTGTTTTTGGAGTTTTTTGTTTAGTAACACTCCAGTGCACTTAATCCTTTATGAAATGAAGGCCTAGGAGGTTAAGTGGTGCATGTGGAAAAGACAGAAAAGGAGGTGGTTGGGCATAACATCAGGGTACATGATAATTAGCCACTAGACATGCTAGTTTTAGGTATAAAAAAGTAATTTAAAGTTATAAGCAAGACATTACATTTGTGCCTTAGGGACCCCGTTTATATTTGGAATCACTATTTCAGCATCTAATATCTCTTCCAAACGCATTCTACTGTGTTACCATATATAGCTGAAACACAACATAAGCCAGATTTATAAGCTTTTGTAAAGTTGTCCATAGTGCCCTTAGTTACAAAAACATGGGCTTCCTATTTGTGTCTTTTGTAATGCCAGACAGAAATAAGCTTTTAATAACAAACATTAACCAGATGTTGACCAGAATCTAATATGTGCTCTTGAAAAAAACCCTATTTCCTTAAAAATGTTGCTTTTGACAGGACTGCAATAGAGAAAATAAGCAGACAGGTGTGTGACAGATCTTCAGACACACACACAAACAACTAGGAGTTCCAGCCTTTGATGGCAGTATCTGATGATAAAGTCCAAGAGGCTCAAAAGTACAGGTTTGCTAGTTTTTCCCCAAACTAGTTCCTGCACTTGACAAAATCTACTTCTTGTACTTAGCCATTACTCAATGGAAACAAATGGAAACAGGGCTGAACTATTATTAAATCACAGCTGCACGAGTACACTCTGTTACTGTACCTATGAGACTGTGATACTTCATAGTCAAAACTAAATCTGTTACGCTGATTGGCAAAAGTATGGAGAGAGCAGATGGAACAATTCCCACATCATCTTGTTCATCAGTAACACAACACAGAGTCCACACAACAAAGGTTTGCCAGCATAAACATACCCCAGCACTGAGACACATCCTCCTGACTGACCATTTCCCATCAGCGTGACCTCTGAAGAGACGTGACAGCTCTCACAGCCTGGCTTTGCCATCTGAGCTGTTGCGCAGCTCTGACAGCAGTTTGTGCCATTAGCCCTGGCTGTGCCTGCACTTGGGGGCTCTGGGAAGACAGCTGCCACCAGAGTCCCCCCAGACATGAAACCACCTAAGTTCTGTTGTGGTCCTCATCTTCCAACATTCAAACACTTGGTCACATCCACTTACAGACCTCCCGACCTACTGTGGGAAAGGAGCGTTAGCATCCTTTACTATGGAATAGCATATTGTAAAATAAAAAGCCCAAAATAGCTGTGGTTGGACCAGACAATGTTTCACTGATCTTTGTAATTATCGGGCTGTTTCTCCTCCCACCCACTCACCACTAGCACATTCACTGCTGACATGTCAGTCTTTACAAAGAGAACTGTGTAACTTTCCCAGACTCAGAAACTGATGCTCAAGCCTGCTGATCGTATGCTGTAGAGAACAGCACATGGTGTTCAGAAACATCACCTACAGAATTTTGTATTTTAGTAGGTAACTTTTCTTTGATCATCTCAGTGTTCGCTAACACTACCAAATCAGAGAAAAAAATTACAAGAGCACTGTTGTGTTTTGACATTGTGGCCAAATTTTATCTGCATTTGACACTAAGTTATGTGTATTTCCTTAACAAGGAGTATTCTAGGTATGGTAAAGAACAAATGAGAAAGAAATACCATCTGCCATTTTCTTGAGAGCAGCTATGGCAGACCTCCAAAGAGCGATATGGCTGTGGTATGTACAACTGGACCACTTAAAATTTGGTCCTGAACTGGTCTCTGGTTCTTCAGACAGAATTCCAAGGCCATCTCATTCTTGGTCTCTTTTTCCTATTTATTGAAGACACTCTCAACAGAAACTCTCCAGCTTTCTGAGAATTTTAACAGTCTGTGGCAGAAATAACCCATTCAGTATTAAGAAATATACATTTGGTGCAAGTAATCAAGAATACTGAATGCCTAGGGAGGATGATTTTTTTAACTTTTAAAATGTTTCTCTCTTTGCATGTGTTCTTATCTTTCATGAAAATGTTGATCTTTAAAAAGCCCAGTAGTACTTTATTTTAAAAAAACTATTAAAGTTTATCCTTGTAAAAAAGCTATATTGTGTATCACAGATTTAAAATTATTCAATGCAAAAAAGTTCAGTGACTGCAGGGGCAAATAGTTACTTGTGTACTATAAACTTAGAAGCTGGATAGCAGCGTACAGTAATGCTTTGGTAAGCAAGAAAATAAGGAGATTTCCCTGATCTGTCTGTATTCAAAAGACAAACTAAGACTGCCTATCAGATGAGTGGAGAGAAATTCTTTGAACTGTAAACTTTTTAGAGCTAACATTCTTCAGCTTATTCAGAAGTTCAGCCAGCTGAAATAAGAAATTTGACCTAGGGCACGTCCCTTGTTGTGGAGAACAAAGTCAATGACCACTTTAAAGTTATTCTGCTCCTGACTCATCTTCTCTCCCAAGCATTCACAGACACACCATGAGAAAATACAGCAGCAACTAACCACAAAAGATTTTGGAACTAGCAGCTGTTAGCAAACCAAAGCCTACTATGCAATTGTGGATCTGGAAATTTATAGGTTTGATTGAAAACTGAGCAAGTCTTCTATGCTTTACAGTGCTGCTAAAAGGCATTATCTTTGATCTAGTGCCTCAGCTGTACCAGTGGGACAAACGTTTTTTGAGAGAAGCATAACACAGCCAGAATAGCTCTGTATTTTCCAAGTATGAAAATCATCCAGCTCAGTTTCCTTCAAACATATTCATTCCTTTAGGGCAGATGAGATCTTTTCCTTCACTCTTTAACAGTAGGGGGCATATTCAGTGTATGCCAGCAAAGTTTAATGAAATCAATGAAGTAGCACTGATTTGGAGTAATTGAGAATCCAACCATGTGTTCTAATGCCAAAGAATTTGAATATTTCTAAGGGCTTATATTACTTTCCTTTCTGGGAAGGGGGAGATGGGGAAGGGGCGGTTTGGGGGGAGTCAGGAATTGAAGTCCATTTGCTTTGTGAAATGGAGTTCAATCTAAGGTAGCAGTGACAAGAAAACACCTGCACAGATATTTTAAAATCTTGACATTTTTCTTTTGGCCTTTGTAATTGAAGTGTATTTTGTCTTGATGTGCCAGCCAAATTTCTACTCTCTACACTCCTGCATAGACTGTTCTTACCACTCTGAACTGAGAATGTAGCTAGTGTTTGGACACCCCGTGAATTGGTTTTGATCTGAATGACTACTAGATGCAAAAATCAGAAGGCCTCTGGGCCATGGAACCTGAACCATGTGGGCACTAGAGTTGGGTGTACAGTGCAGCCAAGTGCTATTCATTTACATGTGCTAAGAGGAATTTTTACAAGCTTGTTAGAACTGTGAGTAATTGAAATCTGGAGCTAATGTCATTGTGTCTAAATTTTCTTTACCCCACTGAGTAGGAACAGTAGAGCAGTTAAGAACTGGTTTTGCCACTTTTTAGCAAAATAATACAGCTGACAGAAAAGAGTATAGTAGAAGAACAGATAGATAATACTTTCTGAGATCTGCTAATATTATGTAGAGTGTAACCACTCTGATTTGATAGGCACACATTAAATGCTCATTATGTAACATTTTGAGTGGCTTTTGTACATTGCAGATTGAGTATAGCAAATTCATTTGGTTTTGTTCCCTGCACCAGGGTGATTCTGAAAGAAGTGATCTGCAGCTGTTAAAATGGATCAGCTAAGTCTCTCGCCCAAGGAAGGCAGGCTCAAGGACACTTCTCCTAGCAGGGTTTAGATGCTGATGATCATACTTGGAGGCAGATCTAATCCATCAGAATCTATCTTCAAATTCACAAAAACCAGTCAGCCTTTACTTTGAAAGCAAGTTTTGCACCACATATCTCAGAAGTACAGGAATCCTCAGCTGGCAAAGGAGGAAACATGCAAAAAAAGGTGACACCTCACATTTTCAAGAGCAGGTGCTTACCTCAAGGTTGTCAACAAGTTTGTCTCACAAAAAGTAAGAGCTACTCGGGATGACACTGTGGAAGCAGAATGCACTCATCTTGGTTTGCATTTCCCAAGAGATTCAGTCCTCTAATGTTAGTGTTACTGCATAAAATACGTAGAAAGTGGACACTACCCCTGTTTATTAATGCAAAACAGCAACTAAATTCAGAAATACAGATGCTTAGTTTTTGATTTCAAATGTATTTGACAGGAGAACAGCAGTTGCTCTAGACACAAGCACCAAACAAATACAAGCTTAAGAGCCTGGATAAAGATTGAGGGCTGCATCCAAGTTCCTTTCAGGTCCTTTCACAGAGCTTGACTCTAGTAACTAAGGTAAGATCACTAAGTTAGTAAAGATTCAGGTCCCATATACAGATCTTCCAAATCCTTTTCTCTTTCCCATTTTTCCCCACATCTAATGTCCATGTCCTCATCATTCATCCTCAGCATTCCCAGCTCTTTTGTTCCTATATACAAATATTGCAAGTATGCCATTAAAAAATAATTATTAGTAGTAGTGTTGTTGTTGCTGTTGTTGTTGTTAATCAGAAGATTTATGACACTGGTTTTGTTTAATCCAAGCTTCAAATCTGCTTATTATTACCATTATTAACCAAGTGCAGGGAATGAGCACCTGAGCATGATTTGAGAAGTATACATATTGCAGAAGCATGGTAGGAATCCAAAGAATATTGGTATATCTGGTGGACAGAAAGCAGTGACACCACAATTGTGCACATATATGAAAGACTACATTGTAGGAGTTTTAGTAATGCCAGATACAAATCTTTTTAACTAGACAAGTGGATTCTTGTGTTTCATTAAGGTCATGTGCACCTTTAAACACATTTGCTTAAAGCTACTTGGAAAGAACACGCCAGATACAATATTTTGTCAGCTCTCTGAAAAAAGCCAGAATGCTCAGAAGCCATATTTTTAAGCCTATGCAAAACTATCATAACTGCCATTACTGCTATAAGGCAGAGGTAATGAAGTGAGGGTGAACAGGATTTCATGTACCTTTGGCAAGCCAAATATTAAACACATTATTAGAATTACTTAATAATTACAGTATAAAACAAGCAAACAAAAAAACCAACCCAAAGAAATAGTCTTACTTCTGCTACACAGCCACGATGTTTGTGTGTACTTTTTTCTTATGGATGCACTGATGTCAGACAACAATTCTGAAAAAACAAATAAATCTTGCTTTTCTATATTCTCCATTCTGCATTTCTACAAATCGTGTTGCCTTCCCCTCCCCTCATCCCCCTTAATTAAGGAAGGTTATGATGAGATGCTGCTTCTTTCAGAGAGCACCCAATGCTGTGCCATTCACTGCTAGCACAATTTAGGTTCTGCTAACACTGAGCTTATTGCAGTAGCTGCAACATTTACCAAGTCTCAAAGATTTGCAAACACTTGTAGGATTAATTTCCACCAATCTTCCCAGAGGCCACGTGTATACAGCAGACATGTAACCACATGCAAATCCAGGTCTCCTCATTAGCCAGTTGCTGCCTGACTGCTGTGCACAGAAAACTTCTTCAGGCAAACGAGTCTCTTGCCACCCAACACTTCTGCCCACAGTGGAAGTTCAGGCAGATGCATCAACCTCTCCCAATATATCCACAGCAGGTCCATTACACCAGACACTTCTTGCTCTAGGGAAAGCAGTTTATAACTATGGTGCACCTGATATGCTGTTGATGAGACAGTAATTCCATCATGAACAGACTGAGATGGAGTTACGTACCCTTTTCTGAAGTTACTCGCTGAAATAGGGAGTTGGGAAAAGATCAGCCAGGTCCTCAGTTCTCTCTACAGTTTTTGCATTATAGTCATCATTCCAAGCTTCTTACATCATGGATTCTGCAGACTTTTTCTCTGTGAGCAGAAATACCCTCCTAGGAATCCAGAAATCAAGTTCTGGGAATTTTATTGGCAATTCTTTACAAGTAATTTATGTTTAATGTTTGCATACACTATTTGCTCTAGCTGTTTGCTAAGAAAATATTTATTAGGATTGGAAGTTTAACATAATAAATCAAACACTTAACATTCACCGGACTTCTAACATAGATATAAAATACCTTACAAAAATTTTTAATGGAATTACACAAAGCAAATGCACAGGGTTTGTCTGTTTCTACACTGAATTAATCCCAAGCCAAAACCAAAAAATAACCCCCAAAAGATCACAAAAAAAGGCATGATAAACTGCATTTTTGTCATTGTTGCACTGCTATGTAATAAGCCCTTTTTACAAACATTTACTCAATGTTAAAAAAAATCAATTAAAAATGTATTCCAACTAACAGAACTATTGGATTAACAGCTGATTTTTAACTGACTTTACATCATGAAATTCTATTAATAGAGGTACCTTAGTCACTTAGTTTAAAATATGGAGAGTAGAGATAGAAAAAATTAACCTTTAGTAGTCTTTAATATAAAATGCACTAAATTTTCCAAAATAAGATTACGACACACTAGTGCCAATTTATGCTGACAAAAGCTGAGATCAGCTTCTTTCTAACTAAAATTCATTTCACAAAACCTTTATATATTACATGAATATTCAAGTAAACTATTAAAAAGATTTAAAAATGCAAAAACTGAATGATACAGTGTTTAAGAGAGATGGTTCATTTGGGAATGCTGTCATGTTCAACTATATATATTTATAGATATAATTTTTTTTAAGACCATCATGATACTACCTGATATTGCAAGAAATCTCTGTCATTAACATTTGATATTTTTCAATTTATAACTTCAAGAAAATTATATGGATTTAACAGATCACTGTTTCTGTGTACTGTGCGACACTGAATCAGCTTACTGGCTTCCCTTTGTAAAGTGCTGAGTAACAGCTAAATTACATCAGATTTAAATGGATTTAAATGGAGATGATGGTGCTCAGTGTCTTATGAAAAAAAATCACCATTACACTGCTATAATCAAACAATTAAAAAAAAAACCAAGTTCAGCTGAGTAGCGCATGTGTTCACCAGTGTCAACTCTGTAAAAAAACCCTGAAAGACTAACAACATATTTCTTGCAGGCTGCATTCTTTTATCCATCAGCTGCAAGGACATTAAAAAAAATTATTTGTGATTCAAACACTGGACACCTTCTCTGGCTGAAGGCAAGTTGCTCACTAGTTTTGGTCAAGTGACTTTTGGGAAATTTTCAAGGCAAAATAACCCAGCAACAGGAAATTGGAATGGAAAATGCCAACCATGCACAGTTACATTACTGCAGGAATTGAGTAACACATGCAGGACAAAGAAAAAGTCAGAATATAGCAAAGTAGCAATGGCTAAGAAGTTAGTAAAGTTTTCACAGTGTTTCATACAGCCTTTTACTTTAACACAAGTGCATCACTTACCACCACTACTGCTCAGACATTTTAAAACATCTCTTGGCCATGCAGATCATTTTGAGAAGAAAACAGCAAATTACACATCTTAGGCATTTTTAGACATTAAGTACAACTTATAATTTTATTTTTATATTCAGTCTTATCAAACAGATGTTTTCAAGTTATATTCACTCTAAGTGTTGGGCTTTAACATTCCTTCCAATTTTGTTGGATCCTGAGCTCTAAATGCCCAAAGACCTGGCCAAATATACAAATACAAAGCTAAGCTTTGTTCAAATAGCCAAGTTATTACATGAACAGAAGGTATAGGGAATTTCTTGTTGGCATTTCTAAATGTCTTCTTTCCTAACCTTGAGATGATCCTAACCTTGAGATGGTTTTGCTCAGTTGTTCACATACATCTTTGCCTCCTGGAAACATTACTCAGGTGACTCATGGAGAAGTAAAACTAGACTCAAGAACACCACTGACTTTTTTTTTTCTCTGTCCAAAGAAGAAAATACACATTTTTTCCCCATTTGACAAATTCTATTTGACGCCACATCACCACCACTCAACATTAACTCATACAACAGAGACTTACTCCACTGTCAGACACAGCAGGGGAAAAATGTCCAGAGGATAAATGGGAGGCTCTTTATCAGATATAATTGCTTGCTCATAAGGAGAGAATCCAGCTTCCCCTTTGTTATTCTTTCATAAATTAATAATTTGTTAAAATCATAGTCACAAGAATTTTAGCTATTACACAAAATTCAAGTTTAAAAAAACCCAAGAATAAATTAGTTACAGCCTTGTAAACAATTGCTCATTTATGTAACATACTTGGGGAAAAAAATTCCTCTATATAATAAATCAGACAGTACAAGGCACACATCACACTTAAGAATTCAAAGTGATAAAACCAGCAGATGCCTTCATCTCCTTTGTTCGCTGGTGTAATTGTGCTATAGACACTGTAAAAATATGTCAATTTTTGTTTACATTACAGTCATTTGAAAATATTTAATGACTGTGCTTTTTCTGGCAAAATATTTGTGCTATTTTACAGTACAGTATGATTTGAAGCTCTTGGAATGAATCTTCTCAGATGTTCTCTACAAAGCTGCCAGGGAAAAGGCCAGTCTTTCCATTTCGTTGCAGAGTGCCTTTGAACCAGCCATCCTCACGTTTTTTGTGTACAAAAACAATGTCACCTTCCTTAAGTTCAAGTTCTGCTTCGCTCTGAGGAGGATAGGATACCACAACCCTGTACCTGTGTAATTAGAAAAAAATCACCTTCATTTAGGTTCTTTTTTTTTTTGCCCCCTCTCCCCCCCGCTTTTTTTAACCCAATACTTTTAAAAATATTTTTGTGCCTGTTGAAGCTTATGAACACAGAAAACTGTCTAGAACTGTTTGCTGAGTATGTAACAACTTAAAAGTATGTCTTGAACAGATAGCAACAATAGCAACATAATAAATTTAATAAATTCATGCATCTCCTATGATTGTTTTTCCACCAAGATCCCTGTAAAATACAGACAATGGTTAAATAACAGGAGAAAATTGTAAACATTTTTTCCAATATAAATTTTCACTCTTTCAGTCAGTGTGATTCAACAAGAATCAAAGCATTCACAGCAGTAGCTAGGCATAATTTTACGAGTGTGTGTTTAATTTTTTTATTATTCCAGTGATAGCTCTTAAGAAAAGGCAAAGAACAAAAGGAAGAAACCAACAAAACCTATTAATATGATCTGCTGTTTTAAATAATTTTCATTTTCCTGAGAAACTCTTCAAGATAGAACATATTCCATCTTATTTAGACACAGCTGCTCAACTTGTGTACTACTATGTTAAAAACCATATTCAACTCAATTTTCTTAAGCACTTTGCACAAAATGTATTTTTTAAGTCTTTCATAGAAAAACTGCTTTTCAAATGAGTGCATTAAAAAGAGGCTACACTTCTCTCTCTGTTTTTAACATGCATAACACCACCCAATCTCTTCTTCCATAGTTTCAGTTCATATCAATGTAAAACTCTATTACTCCATAGATTAAGATAACTATTATCTTAATAAGCTTAAAATAATTTATTATTTTAATAGATTAAAATAAATGAACAATCTGATGAAAAGACAAAGTAACAGGATATAGTCTAGTAAAGGATGGAATGCCAATTATAGCTCAATACACACTTAATAAAACAAGTTAATTCTGTAATATTGAAGCAGACAAAAATACTATGTTATAGTAGAATGTTTTGCTTGAAAACATATGAAACAAAAATTAAGTCTGTCCATACAGTTAAAAGTATTCAGAAAAGTGTAGCCACACTTTGTAAATAATTAAAGTCTCTTAGGAAATCTAAGCATAGCAAAACATATTTGGACTTAATTAGTTGTCAAATGTTATTTATTACTGACTTATAAGCCCTGACTTTGTTTCAGTTCTGGCAATCCCCAGATTTCAGAGCACAGGAATTATTACATTCATGCTTCATAAAAGCTACCAAGCCAATTACAAGATTTATTAGTGTGCAGCTCCAGAATGCCCTGCATCCAACCTAGGCCTGCACTAACTTCTGCTGTGGGCAACTTGGGTTTTAATGTTGACTCAGGAAATGAGAACAAAATATTCTTAATAGACTGTAAGTTAAACTGAGACTGTAAACTGCTTGAGTTAGAACAATAGCCTTTACTCAGGCAGGATAAGGGCAAGACAGTAAAGGATAAAGAACTGCAATAAAGCTATAAAGAACTTCTACTGTTGTTAACAAGCAGGTTGCTCCCAGGCTGAAAATTAACCAGCACACTACGGTCTGTTAAAAAAATGAGTTTCAAGAAAGAATACCTGCCTGCCTCATCTTGCAGTCTGTCAAACACCGCCTTGTAAATGTTTGACTTGAAATATGCTTGTTTTCAGTCTCTAATTCTATCAGTAACCTCTGTGCTCCCCTGAATTGAAAGACAAGTCTGTTCCCTGCTGCTGCTTGCTCCCATCCTTCTCTTTGTCCTCCCTCAAGGATCACCAGCTAGCACAGAAACAGTTGTCTCAAGCTTTCCATACAGCGTCCAACAACCTCTGCACTAAATTGCTACTTCTTGTTAAATTTTAGTTTCCCAACAATTTTGATGTTCATCTTGAAATCTAGCGTCTATAACAGAACACAACACCCCTGGTTTTAATGCACTATTTTACTGTATTTTTCAATTTTTAATGAAGGCTTTGCACATGTAAATCATGTGTCCTTCTTCAAATTTTCTGCCACATTTTACGAATCCTGTTTGCCCAGAGAGGTGATCAGACCCAGACCCATCACACATTCACACAGCTGTCTATCCAGATCACCTTGGATTAGCTATGGAACAAAAACTATTTTTCCATTACTTATTTCATCACCTACAACATATTGTCAAAACTACCAATTTCATGCAGAATAAAAAGCTTATGCTTCAGCTCAAAAGTTCATTCCAAGGTCCCTGAAGAAAAAAATTATCATATTTACTAAGCATGACCTATGTTTTGGAAAAACATGTTCATTCCCACATGTTTGAACCTTCCAAAACACTTCCTTGTTTGTCTCCTTATTCAGTATTTCCAAATGTTTTCAATGACTGAAGGTAAAATTTGTAGATCTTTTGTGGTCACTTAATATTTCACATGCACCTAAGCTGTACAACTATGAGGTTTTTCCTTTCTTTTATTTTTTTGGCTGTCTTAGAACATTTTTCATTAATTTTCCAAATATTATACTAATTAGTTTTAATCAGCTAGTGACAAAATGTTAGTACTATAAAAATAAAAGTACTTTAGCTTCCCAGAAGTAGCCAATACATTTGCCACCGGTTGTTTGCTGATATTCCTAATGTGTATGGCTATATCCCACAGTTCTTTTGCTTTGTATTTATGAATTTATATTTTATTTTGAAGAGGGTGGTCTGTCTTCACATTTCCCCATTCTACTTTCCATTTTTAATATTAGCATTTCTCACACTTTTCAGTAACATGGAGAAGATTATATCTTCCATGTGTTTCTCCATTCCTTCATTGCTTCTGTTTCACTGGACACAAAACACTGCTTTTATTCCCACCTAGTTGTGGTTGATTTTTGGACAATTATTTGTGGTTTTCCTGGTCAACAAGTGGATAGTAATACTTTCTCACATGCAGAAAATTGTAGGTGAGAGAAATACAGAAAGCTGGAATTAACTGCCATTACACAAGTTAAACTAATAAATATTACTCAGCTTCTTGATTTAGCTTTTTTTTCTTGCCCTTAGAATTTTTACTTTCCAGCTCAAGTGTGCCCTGTGGTTGTGCTGAACTTGTGTCTTCTGAGTGGACTTCTACAGATCACCAACGCCCATTGAGGGCAGAGTGATTCTCAGCGTTTATTACCAGCATTAAATGGTGCCAGATGTGGGAAGGCTTGCTGCCCTATAAAGCCAGTGGCCTGCTCACTGGGAGCAGATGTTACACCAGTCATTTTGTGGTAGATGAAATTACTTAGGGTCACTTTAATCACAGAACAAAATTACTGCTTTTCTTTCACTGTAACTGAATGAAAGATTCATTTTATAATTTAGGATATGCAGTATATTTAGGTTCAACTTCAAGTCTCTAACACCATTGTGGTGTGCTGGGTAGTTTATTACAATGCTGTATATTTACTGCAAGATTTAAGGCTATTTAAGCAATATTTCCCTCTAAAAGAGAAAGCTCATGAAAAGAGCTTTAAGTTTTCTTTTAACTTTTATGGAAAAAGTAAACTCCTCAGACAACTAAATTCCTGTATATTCATAGCATAGCATGTCTCACTCTGAGAATTGCAGGGAGTTGGGTCTTTGTAAAGAAAACATAATGATCCTTGGCCTTGTCAGCACTGCATCAACACAAGAAGTCACCCCAAGACAACCTAGGTATTGGCTGGAGAATCAGAAGAAATGAGTGAGCTCCACTGCAGTGTCTCAGGTGGCTGGAATTCTCCAAACTGGAATTCCCCAGTTACATTGTAATCTGTGACTGGACTTGTGAGATGTAAGAGCAGAATAATCCAAGCAGGAGATTTCTCTGCTCTTCAGCTTTTTGTTGAGCTTATCTCATTAATATTTCCCTCCCCAACTCAAATTTTCACTGAAGATGCCATATGATTCTTACCCACCACATCTACCAGACTGCTGAAGAGTAATCAATGCTTATAAATTACTTTGAAGATATTGAGTACTGTGTAGATTTTAAGTATTATTAACCATCACATTTTAAGAAATTCAGCCAAAGGAAATGTAGAAGGGCACATCAGCAGGAAAGAAAAAATTTAACCCTGTCCTAAAAGGACAAAGGGAACTCAGATGAAATTCTGTCTAAATACACTGACAAAAATGTAACAATTCTGCATGACTACCGCTGAGAATTATCTTGTAGCAATGCTTCTTCAGTAGCAATTATCATTTAAATAACAGTAAGGATAAACAGAATGTTGGAGTATATGTTATTACTAGATCAATAAAACTATGCAGCGTCATTTTCTGTAAGTAGTTCTGAGAAAAAGAAATTCCATCATGGAAGTGAAAAAACTACTTTTTGTGATGATAGAAAGAGCTTTACGTTAATGTGCACTGGTTATGCCAGAATAAATTTAGTATTATTTTCACATTCAAAGCATAAAAACATATTAATATGCCAAACAGACTTATAATAATGTGAAAATGAATGATGTTATTCTTAAGGAAGTGTCTTTCAGGTTTTATTTTCCATGTATAAGTGTAAATCTACTTCACAAATTCAGTATGAAATAGAAATCTCTTGCAAGGAAATTGTGTAGGAACAGAAATAACCTTTCAAAAAATATTAGAGGTATGACATAAGTCAACTAAAAGACAAATAGAAAGATATATACTGTCTGGATTTTAAGACATGGGTATAGCCTAAGATAGTGGACCTCTGGAAGTACAACAGGATGCCCACACACCCTGAGATAACAGTATCAGAACAAAGTCTACAATAGTCAGCTTCACTCAGTTCAGTCCTAGAGGTGTTCATATTGTAACTCTACTGGTTTTTCTCTGTACACCACACAATCCTGTAGCTGCTGCAAAAGAAGCATACTTCATAGTGCTTGTCTGCTACCAGGAAGAATAATAATCCTGTAGTTAGAAAACTGCCACTTCCTTCACATTCTACTGAGGATTGGAAACTTGAAAAACTACAGGTGAACACAAAAGTCACAGAACATTTAAGCAACTGCCTGTCAGTCTCAGAGTCCAGACAACTGTATGTTTTTCAGGGCACAGAGGACACCCTAGAGCCTGTGTGGATGCACAGCCACAGGGCATTGAGGCAGTAAAAATTATCTTTGCAAAAGCTCAAGAAATCAAATATTAAGATGCCTATACATAGATAGATAAAGGTCTCATACACCATATATTTAGGTTGGCAGTTACACACTGCTAATGATCAGGACTAACCTGATACTCATAGGTGCAAGAATATAATGTGCTTCTGTTTCGAAAAATAGGAGGCCTTTTTTGTCTGCCTCAGTTCTCATAGCAAACCTGTGAACATCATATTTGAGTGTCAATTCATTCAAAAACTTTAAAGTAACATGAAAAGTAAACGAATATAAACACAAGTATTGGTTGATAAGGAAATAAAGAATTGCTAAAAAATAAGTTTCATCTTGCCATAAAATCTCAGCATTTTGAAGCAGTTCTAACATGCACTACAAGAGTGGGAGAATGGATTTTGTGTCGGTTTCCCCAAGTCTAGCTGCGGAGGATGATTTACCTTTCACACACAAGAGGCCTGCATTCATTGAGGACCGGCCCCAGCGATGAGCACGGCTGCCGAGGCGGCGGGGCGATGGGAATGGAGGAATCCAGGGAGCCGGCTTTGCGGTGCAGAGCCTCCTGTGCCAGCCCCGAGGCCTCGCCGTCCGCGGGGCTGGAGCCAGGCTTGCTGTGAGCGCCGGCTGAGGGAAGCTCCGGCCCCACGGCACCTTGCAGGGCCAACTCTGCCGCGGCCTGCTCAGCCTCCAGGGTGGGGGACGCTGGAGGTGACAGTCGAGGCTTGCGTTTAGTGGATGCTCCAGAAAGTAGTTTCAGCAAACCTTTTTTTTCTTTCTGTAAACCAAAAGCAGTGCCCCATTTTAGAACAAAATTCTCCCATAAAGAGTTGAACACTTCCTTCTGATAGATGACATCATGCTCAGAGAGGACTCAGTAAATTATGAGGACATACTTGATATTAGAGAGATAATGAAGGAAATTATAATAGAAAAAGAAAATTAACATTCTAAATAGGAAAAAAAGCCAGTAATTTAGATCATAACCGAGCTATGTCCTTTCACTGTGTTAGGTTAAAGTGTAACTTAAAATGAAATGGCTCTGTCCCAAAAGGTTGTCTAGAAAAAGGTATGACGAGTTAAGAGTCCCACAAAAGGAATCTATGAAGCAAAACATTTCATTAACGTGGATGTTTCTAGGAAGACAAAGAGTCACTTCAAACCAAGCAGGGAGAAAAGTCTGCTCTGGAAGCTGCTGTTTAGGTAGGTTTCTTTCATTTATCCTCCTTTAGTAATGGAAGACCTTCATGATTTAACAAAAATTCACCCTGAGGGGAATGCATTGTGTTTTGCTGCTTCGCTAAAGGAGAGGATTGTAAACATTCTTTTTGCCTGTCCAGACAAGAATCCCTGAAGACTTACCTACCCCGAAGAGAATTATTTAAGTAGCTTTTGTGTTTCTTGTCTTTTTTTTTTTTAAGAGGTGTGGCAGAGATCTTCTTACCAACCCTCTGACTGAGTGAATTTTGTGCTTATGAGAGGTGCCAGACTGTAAGCCCTGGAGACAAAAATAATATTTAACCATGGACAGAGAAAAGCATGAGCACTGAGAATTTTTTTTTTTGATAGCCTGGAATGTAGTGGATTTAGTGAATAAAAATCCTCAGGTCTCCAATAACTCAGAGTCATTTCAGCAAAAATCTGCTGTCTAGCAAATGTCAAAGATAAACTCAGAGAAATTAAAGCAATCCAAATGTATTAGCATCATTCACCTTAAACTACAAATAAGTTTTCTCTACGGGCACCTCAGTCTGATTTCAATGTCTATGGCTAAAGTAATTTTAAAATAAAGTTCTAGGCACATCCATTCAACAATAATCAACAAAAATAACTAAAAAGTGGCTGACATTAGTGTACAGTTTACAATTAAAATCTTCATAAACTTCACTAAGGAGTACATGTGGCTGAAGTGTAGTAAGTTAAGTCTAAAACATTTGAGATGTAAAGATAGTTGTCACAAGGAGAAAAAAGTTTTCTAACTACATTACAACTGTAAAATAAAATCAATTGCAAAGCTAGAAGAATTTTCCTGACAATATAACATAATCACATGACATGGTGAATAGTGAGAATGAGTTTACACACATAGGAAATACTTAAAATAGAAGGAAGGAAAGCAGAATCACTACAAACTTCACTGTCCTACATTTAAAAAAATGGGTTTGGGCATTCTTTCTTTGTCCAATAAACATTGCTGGTAATGTGTTTTTCATAATAGCTCAGTGTGCCTGCTTAATAAGAAAGGTAACCTAAAAGAATTCCGATTTTCATTTTATTTTGTTAGACTGAAATTTTTACATTCCTGCAAGTTCACGTAGGCTTTTTAGGTTATGTTGTTAAATCTCTTAAAAGATTGTATGATGAAAATAGGAGAATTCAAGGGAATTATTTTATTCTCTACCCACCTTGCCATCCTTGTCTGTTTTACTGACAGCAGCATTTCCACCAGCTGTTAAAGCACTCTCTGGAGATGCAGGAGCTCCAGGGTGAGTGTTTGCAGTTTTCCCACTGATATCTCCCTCCAAAGATGAAGTAGCAATGTTAGGAGAATTCAAAGAAGCTGCTGTACATGCCAGTGGGATGCTTGAGCGGTTCACATTCACAGCCGTGACATAAGCAGCAGTATTTGGAAGCTGGGGCTGGAGCTGCTGGGAGGCAACAGAGTGGTGGGGAATGATCACAGCGGCAGGAATAAGGCATGTTGGACTTTGTGCTTGTATGGGTGTGACTGCTGCAGTAGGTCTTTCTTGACTATGTGAGGCAACTAGAATAAAAGAATGAAATGTGAGAGTTCACCTTTTCACAAGACACACAAAGTGAGGTAGTTACTGTGTTACAGCTAATCAATCACAAGAAGTTTTCTTCTTACCTTTTTAACTTCCATTTATACTACTATAGTGACATGATACACACCACCAAATCTATTTCACCTGAATAAAGCAGTTGCATAGGCTACCATATGCAGTTGCATATGCTACTTGCACCAGTATGCAACAGAATAACAGCACTGCAACTTCCCTGTTGTGAAGATATCCAAGCTGCTAAGTCAAATGCTTCACGTATGGACAAATGCAAAGTGAAGATTACACTTTAGTACCTAAGAGCTAGCTAAATACTGCTTGGAACTTGTTTGCTCCTTTTAATATGACGTGTAGTTGTCAGGGCATATAAAGGAAAGTAGGAAGAAACACACCTTATAGAAGCTGCTAAAAATATAATTAGATTGTTTCCCTAAACTGTTCACAAAATCCACAACAGATTTCACGGGTCTTTCAAACAATAAACACAGTGGCAATTACTGCCATGAGTGCTTTCTCTGAAAATGTAAGCTGTTGTCTCTTGGGATGTTTAAATGTAGAAAGGGGATTTACTCATAGCCCTGTGAAATAAAAGGAATATCTACACTGGAAGCTGGAGAATAGCACAGGGCTGAGTATATTAACCTGGGTTGCTGTGCAAAGCTGCAAAACACAGAGCTTTGCATGAACTAATTTATCCTTTCCAAGAAGTAACACTGCTGTTGAAGTCATATGGTCAATTATATATGCATGCTGTTGGGCCATTTAAACAGCTTGGGCATCTCTGCACCGCAGGGCGGTATGAAATGCAGATACCTTAACTGAACAATATGAGGGAAAATGTAGCACCCCAGCACTGCACATCTTCTCTCCTTCAAATACTTTGAAACTTTCTATCTAAGAAGGGGTCATATCTCAATTGTATCAAATTTTGATTTTTCAGATATTAATATAGTTTCTGACTTGTTATAAGTGAAATACTGGAACCAAACCTCCAGCACTTGCACTCTTCATTCTGCTTTCTATAAATTCCTCTGGTAATTTGGTTAGATTGCAGCAACAGTGTATTAGAAAAGACTGACAAAGGTCCCAAATTTTATATAACAATCCTACAGTATTATACCCAATTACAATCTCTGCAATAACACAAATTCTTTCTTTTTTATTAAAAAAAAAAAGGCACAGCACTTATACACTATGTTTAATTTTTTGATAACCTCTTCTGCTGTAGCCAACCCTTCCCAATTCTTGAGTAGCATGAACATTTCAAAAGAAGGATAAGAAGACTGTAGCAAGATTTTTCTTTTTTTTTTTTGGTCAAAACCCAATTATTAATGTTGGCTTTTGTTCATGAGACAACAACAGTTCTCCTAGAAGTACCTGCTTCAAGATATGTCAATGCTCACATGCAAATTATGTATGACAAGCATGGCAGAGCTTTCTGGCTTTGTTTTCGTATTGCTGATGGAATTGATAGGAAAAATGCTTGAAGTCATGCTATTTTCATATAGATTATCCTTTAATGAAGTAGGCAGAATATACATTTTCTTTATAGGTCCTTCCAATCAAAGGATGCGTACTCCCTCAGTAAAAGGTGGTGTCAAGCAAGGTCTCACTAAGATCATTTGAAGAATGGTCCTTGAAGCCCTGAGCTAAACTGAAGCTGGAGCCCTGCATTAACCTGTGAAACCTCACCCAAAGATTAACACTCAGCGAATGTGCTAAGAAAAGCTCAAGAGGATCACGTTTCATATGTTTACTACAAAGTTCTCTGTAGTTTGAACATAAAGCAGCCATTATTGCTTTAGTGCTCAGGTCCTTATAAGGGACAGATCTGTATTTGTGACTAACAGCACACCTTTGCAAAATCCAAAGTTAAGTTCTCTGTGGTGAGAGTCCTGTCCCTTTGAATTTTTCATTTTAGACCTGAAAAGTCGGTGGGAAGTATGTTGGCACATTTGTCAGCTGAATGGAGGTGTAAAATGTTATTCATCTTGACAGTGGTGCAGAGATGTAGGGACAGAAAGGCCTTTAGAGCCCACAGGAGCTTTCTCCTTTGTGTTTTCAGTGTAAGCTCCTAGGCAGCTCAAAAGAAGGATTTAGAGTAGAAACCACCTGTGCCTAAGAGGCAGGAAAGTACAGATGCTTTGCTTAGTTTCTCTTACCAGTTGCCAGCAGCATCTGGTTATTTTTACTTAAATGCAAAGAATAAAGTTACTACAGAGCACTAACACACCTGCTCCAGCTTCAGATCAGACTGGAGGAAGATGGGGCCAATTAAGGAAATAAAATAACTTAAGACATATGTACATATCCTACCTTCAAAAGCAAACCTGGTGCTGGCATCTGAACATGCACAGGGTGTTTTAGGAGGTACATGACTCTGAAAAGTGGGCTAATCCATGGATCTTGAGACTGTAAGGAATAACCCCTCTTATGGGGATAACAGAGCATACCAATACCATTTTTTGCTTTCTCTTGTTTTGCCAATAAGAATCCTGGGATTAAAAAAGCCCTTTTTGTCATGATGCTCAGTCAGGAGATCACAGACCCTAAATTCAAGGCTGAAAGGGGAAACATTGGGAAAAGTCTGAAATGGGAGTTTTCCTTTTTTTTCTTTTGAGGCCCTTGAAGCAACTGGAACAGATTCGGCTCCAGTTGTGTGGTATTTTCTTAGCCTGGCAAATCCACAGAGGAGCGCATAGATTTGGTAAACAAAAACTCTTGAAAACACTACCATCAATCTTTTTGGATCTGCATTTAAATAACAAGAAGGCATGTTTCACTATGATGTGGCCTGCCCCAGACAGTAAATGAAAAGTTACCCCTTTCAGAAATACAGAATTTTATTACATAGATCATATGGATCAGGAGCCTGTATAGTCTTAGTGTTTCAGAGTCAAAGCTGAAAGAAGCTACAGTCAAGGTTAGAGAACAAACTGGAATGCCTAAGGACCAAACCTGAGCCAGAGACCTGAAAAGGAACACTAAAGATATTCAAAGATGTTAGAAGAAAATTTAAAAGTGAATGCCACATTAGAGCAATCTGTAGTTCTTATGCAGTTAACACACAAAAAATAAGCTATGACTCAGATGTTCTTATCACTTTTATTACTATATGAATTGCATATGAGTGAGGAAGCTCAAAGAATGTCCCCATCCCAGATACTGCTGAAATAACAACAAAAAAAAGAAATACTCCACCTGAAGTACTTGCATATAAATTCCTAATAGTGGGAGTATGTACATACACATAGTTGCTTAGAGGAGAATAATAAAAGATCTAACAACTCAGACTGTCATTTCAGAAACATTCAACTCTAAACAATGACATTAAGAAAAGCTTTTAAAAACCTCATGATATACTTACATAGACTCTCACTCCAGTCATTTGCCAAGATGGACTCTGCAGTTTGCCTACCACACGCAATAATTTTTGGGTTTTTTTACCTGTTCTAACTGCATTTCGAGCCTGATTGACGGTCATTTGTCCTGTCACGTGCATAAGGACCTTGGTTTGTGGACTGGTTTGGATATGTGCTGCAGAAACCACTGCTGTGGGTACTGTGCTGGAGTTCACTGCCACACCATTGCCCTGGAGCTTCTGGGATGTTCCACTAGCAGTGGAAGGGCTGACCATAGTCACTACTCGTCCTGTTTGGCCAGCAGTAGACATGGGAACTTTTGTTTGTGATGCACTTGTCACCGTCCTGCCAAAATTTAAAGCAAACAATAAAACACAACTGAAAAAAAAAGTAACTAGTTACTAAAACCCACAGGTTTTCTATTATGCAATTTTTGCATTTAATACAAGAACAGAATAACTTTGGATTTGAAACTAGCTAAACTATTTAGACACTTATATAACACTGTACCTTGTAACTGGAGCCACATAATTTCCAGGAAAAACACCGATCTTGCTTGTATGCATGGAAGTTCCCTTGAACCAGCCATCTTGGCAGCGTTCAAACACTAGGAACATTTCTCCTTTCCGCAGTTCCAGTTCATCTTCTTTTCGAGGAGTGTAGGGGTAGATAGCAATATACCTAAAAAACAGGAAAAGAGATGTCAGAACTATATTTCAAACTGCAAAACTGGAAGCTCCTGTGCAAACTTCAGCGCGTAAGAAAACAATGTGTTACTAGAAATTGAAGTCTGTGGGTAAGGTGGTTAGCAGCTAATTCACTTGTAAAGTTTATTTCCTTTTATGTTTTCTAAGCAACACTAAAGCATAATACAGTGCATTTGAAATCATGTTGAGAGTTCAGAAACATTTGCATTTTTTTTTCAGAAAAAAAAAATCTTAGGGAAAAAAAGTTAAAAAGAAAAGCTGAAGCTCCTGTAGTTGCATCTTAGAATAATCCTAGGGAAATTTTTCATATAGGATTGCACAGTTCTCTATTGTTAGAAAGTGATACTGTTTTAACCACCACAATGTTCTATTTTCTGCCACATTTGAACCTAAAAAAACCCATTTGAACCATATATACAATTATTGACCTGAGCCTATGGAAAATAGCATTCCAATAAATTCCATTTTCTCTAAAATATACTTTTCACAAGAGGGAGCCAATTCAGTAGATGGGTAGACTATCCCCTCTATGAAAAAGGATCCACAGTTGCTTGCAGTGCTAGTCTTTCCCACTTCCCTTGTTACCCCAAGGGTAAAAAAAGTGGCTTTAGAAAACATTCTTTCATCAAAATTGTCTCTTGTGCACAGTAACAGTGGCATCAACTGCATGCTTCTCCTTTTTGCATTACATTTTTATTCCTTGCTGTCCGCCCAAAAAACCCGGAAATATTTACAAAAATTCTTTAAAGGCAATATAGGTGCCCAAAGCAAGCAAAAAAATACACTTTAAAGGCAACATGGTACGCTGGCAGCAGAAGGCTTCACTGGTACATGATTTAGCAGTGATCTACAAAGCCACACACTGAAGCTCTATGGAAAAGCAATTGATCTGCTTTAATTGATGTTCATGAACTTCCTTTTCAGTTAATTTGTTCCAAATTTCATTAGTATCCTCATATAGAGCAACCCTTTGAAGACAGAGGATGTGGGCAAACGAGATGGGAACTTGATTAACTGTACTAGGTGCAATAATCCATAAGAATCAGCCTGACACCAAGAAACAGCCCAAATCCAAATGCACCTGCTATACAAGAAAGGTGCTTTTTTGGAGTGGGAGGAAACCTGGTGGGAAGATAACAAGAACAGAATAAAAGCAGTTCTTCTTCAAACATGTCCCATTAGATAGTTCAGCACCTCCTGAATTTTATGTTTTCTTTTATCGTTCTTATTCCCCAAGCTGCACACAAAGTTCTCAAGAAGAAAGATGTTGTTAGCAACACATGTTAATATACCAAATATTTGCACCCGAAAGGATGACGCACGTTTGCTTGTATTACAAGCGTGAAGACATAATGCTAACTAGCAGCTTTCTGCCTTCATCCCAAATTGCCACCCACTAATTAAGTGCACTGTAGAATCTTCAGTCAAATTTCAATTGCAACTGACACAAGTAGTCTGACAGTAACATGTTTAACAGTCTAAATTAAATACAGCACTTGCTGTGTTTTGGCATAAGTTATTCCATATGAGAATAGCCTTTTCATACCATACATAATGGAAAACATTGAATAAATTCACTCCAGTGAAATGACACTTTCAAGTTATCCAGTATTCAGTGCTAACACAAGGATTCATTCATCTTCTGCATGCTAAATACTTTATATTTTTGATGCGAGTTCTTTCTATACACAGCAACAGCTGATTATATTTATCTAAGACATAAACAATGCTCAGTATGGAGCCTATTTGGGGATATCACCTTTCTGCAAGCTTTGGTTCTAAGTTGCATGCTTGGCTTTTTGGCAATTCCAGCAGAAAGAGCCAGCTGCCGTGCTAAACGTACAGGTGAAGTCAGTGATCTCATTCCGTTTTTCTAACTGCAGAAAAGTTTCAATTTTACTTACACACTTGGACGAGCTTGTTGTCGTAAATGTGCAGCTTGGTCAGTTGATCCTGATGCAGACCTTTGTATGACACTTGTAGACTGAGGTCCAGAAGTGGCCGATGCAATGATTGCAGCAGACAAGAGAGGTGGTGGCGGAAGTGGGGGATTCATATTCTGATTTTACAAGAACAAAAAAAATAGCAACAGATGATCAATACTGTTTGATGAGTTCAATCAGCTGGGGAAAAAGAAAAGCATGATAGTCTAAGGAAGTGGAAAAAAGCAACTGAGTCCAGTATTGCTTTACCTACTGGTGCAATATAACTGGAGAGTTAGCTTTGTCTCTATTTCTCTTTTTTTCAGTTTAAAATCTTGAAGTTTTGGCAGCTAATTAAGCAAATGACAAGCAATTTCTCAGCACAGAAAAAAAGGAAAGCACTGCTTCTAGTTATAACATGTTTAGGATAGAGCTTGACAAAAATTCAGAAGCCTTCCAGGAGGTAGATTTTGCATCCTGCTGCTGACTGTACTTCATAACATGATTGTTTTTGTAACCTGAAGCTGAAACATAATATACAATTCATCTGCAGTGCACCCAACGGCACTCCTTCTGGGGGCAATTTTCTTTTGATGTATGGGTTACAAAAGCAAGCACAATATGAGGCCATAGTCACCGAGCTATTGTTACCTCTTTCTCCTGTTCTTCTAGTTTAAAGAGTTAGCTTTTGAAATTCAGTATTATCAAGATTGGTAATCTTTAACAAATACCCCAGTAAAAAGGCACCACAGATCATAATGGGGGTCCTGCCTACAGACTTCTGTGCCTTTTGAGAATCAATGGAGCAATTGTTACCTTCTGCTCTGTAAGGCTTCAGACAATTCTTTAGGACCTTGTGTACTGACACTCCTGGGAAAAGGCACTCACAAAAGGAGAGCTTTTCCTTCCCCTCCCTTCCAAAAATAACTATTTGTGTTACAACACACACAAAAAGAGTAATAAAAAACCTCCCACCTTTGAAAACGTGAAACTGAATTGATTTCAAACATAATCTTCCTAAAATCCACAGAACTAGAATATTAATTAACAAAATATCTTGAAGTAGTGCCTGGCACTTCCAATACATCATCATATAAATGCACTGCATTACATTATCAGTTTGGAAAATACGTAATTGAAAGACGTAATTTTAATTCTCCTCAAATACTTCACTTCTAAAGGGTTTTGTCTTTTTTTCTTCCTTTTTTATAAACAAAAACCTATATTGAAACTGAGTTTTAGTTCTACACTGTGTGATTATTACTTTGCTGCATTTGGTGAAAATGTTAATAAAAAGACAGCTCTTTAAACTAGTTTTACACTGCCAAGTCACAGTAAAGTACTGCATAATTACAGGCTTTCAAACCTAGAGAAAACTGTTTCAGTCAAAATTGTTATGCTTAGCTATGGTATAAATGGCATGTTATATTGTGAGATATTCCTATTTTATTTAAAGCTTTTTTTCTGGTCATACATTAACACGTTCATAAGAGCAAATAGGCCTTCTGTATCCAACACTGAATAGAGATGACCTGCTGGAGAAACATCACTGAGAGCTTTGATACTAATAGCTTTTTACAAAAATGGCAATAGCATTTGCTTCATATTCTACCCAACAATTCTTTTAAAGTATCCAGATAATTCATACTGAAATACCAACATTTCTCTTTCAGCTGTTTTACAGCTGAAGTTATTTGTCCCTATCAGTTAGGCGTTCAATAAATGTCTTACCTGAATCCAAGCTAAATGTCAGCATCTAACTTTCATGCAACCTATCAATAGAATATCAATTTAAATCTTTTTTTAGGCATCTAGATTTCTTTATATATGGTAGAACTTGTAAATCCACATTAGGAAATGATTAGTTGGAATTCTTGAAAATTAAACCTATTCACGCACAATATCAAGGCTGTCACGGTTCCATACTTCCTGCATCTCTAAAGATGCTGAACATTGCATTTTATTCATTTGAACACATAATATACACTGAAGCTTTAGCTGCAATAAAGGCACCTTCACAGCTCTATTTTATTCTGCTTTATTCAGGTTCTGCTCCTCTCCCTGTGTCTATCAGTATGGTAATGAGACCAGCAGTGAGCCACAGACCAATTAAACTCCGAAAGACTTGGCAAGTACCAAGAAATCTAAATAAACTACTCGATAGGCTTTAGAGGACTAACACTCCAGAGCTTGCACTCCTACAACTTGGTAAAATAGATAGAAATGATCCAGCCAAGTTTTCAAGAAGTTTTCTGGCATGTAACCATTTTTCTAGCTGTTGAGAAACACACCTACCTCCAGGGCACATGCTAGTTTTGATGGTTCCCATAGTCAACATTCCGTGAAACAATATACACAAACCACATGTGATTCAATGAAGTATGCTCAGCCATAATTAAGAGTATTTTAGGTAGGTGAGGGGGTAAAACTGAATGTTTCTGCAACTCCTTTTCAGACACCAGGTGTACTTTCAAGCATATAAAACAGCAAATTAGTGATAAATTTTTTTTTAATTGGAAGATGAAAAATTACATAATTTGATAATTAATGTATGTTACAACTTCAAAAAGTATCTATACTCATGCTCTAGAAACACATGCATATTTCTAAACTTAATTAGGTTGCATTCAGTTAATTGAAGATCAGTAATCACCTCACTCAAAGAATTATAAAAGGCACAGCAGTGGAAAAGAACATTCATTAACAGTCTTCACTCCCACAATGTCTAGGAAAAAATATATGGCTTGCAAAATTCCCTGAGGGCTAACAAATTAAGGCTTATGTTTAACAAAATTCCTAAACTATACGTTATCAAAAACAGGTCTCTCACACAAAACCTCATTGTTTCTTCCAGCTGCTTCCTCTTCACAACAAAAGTTGATTTGAATTTTGGTTGATTAAAATTAGGACAGTTCTTATTAAAACCTCCTAACTTACACTACTGAACTTACACTGGAACTACATGAAAGAGCTAAATGTCATCAGTGTATTATATAACCCTCACAGCTTGTGTCTCATTAATAATAATTCAAACTACCTTGTATTCTTCAACAAAAAACGCAATTTCCCTTTTATGCATGTACGAGAGAACAAGACCAGAAAAATTAGGTATTTTTTACTCTTTGAAATCTTCAGCACATAAGTGAATGCAAACCATCCAAATATAGACCACCTATTTCTGCTAGATAAGTGCACACACCAAGACACCATTTCAAAGTCAATGTTTCCAATCTGTAGAAGTAGCAGTATGGACATCTAGGTCAATTGCAATCCAAAACACTTCACTTCTCAACAGACTGTAAAGGCAGACTGAAAGGAAGATATCTCTTGTTGCTAGACTGTTTTTCTGCTGCTGCGTTTGAATGTAATTCTAACTTTGCTGTGGTATATTTCGTTTGTTTTTCCCATATCATGGTTCAAATCACGTACTGTAAATTTATTTTTCAGTAAAAATCTATGGCAACTAGATCTCCTCTGTTAGATAACTACCTTATAAATTACATCCAAGAATTTCTTTCCAAGTGAATGAACTTTACATAATTGTATGTGCATATTTTCATCCAATAACTACTGAACTTGACATCTGTTATTTGTATTTTTCAAAGAACTTTAAAAATTCTAAACACCTACAAGGTTCAAAAATGCCAGTGGCTAAGATAAGCAGACCAATTACTGCCCAAATTAAGGGTAAAGCTGTGGTTGGAAGTCCCAAGGAATAGTTTAAGAGATAATATCACAGCCAAAAGCTCTAGCTGTGAGAAGTCTGTCTCAGATCATAGTTTCTTCAATTTCAAGGAATCAAACCTCAAAACACAAGCCAAGAATTAATGCTGTTGTCTAAAGAACTGCTGATGCAAAATAAAGCTTTGAAATAAATTATCACAAGTTTTCTGAATGAAAATTAAAATTTGCTTAAATGATACGAGCAGTAGAGAGCGTATATGGTCACTTGACAAGAACACTCTCATTCCTAAAGCTTATTTATGTCAATTTTGGCTGAAACGTTGTAAATTATTTATTTCATACAATATTGGGTACCAAACAGCATCTACAAAATATTATTATGGACAAAATAAAATTAATACAATTGGCATTTTTGAACCACCAGAGCAACATAAAAAACTAAAATGCAATCCTATACATGTACACAGATAAAAGAGTCACAGACTCCCTTGGGCTAGGAATTAATCCAAACCATCTTAGAGAAACTTGTTAGACAGCAAGACAGCTCAAATATCTCCTGTTGACAATAAAAATGCCATCTTTCTTACAGGAGATAAGAGAAGACATTGGCTTTTCCTTGCTTTGAGATTCAGGACAGATAAATGTAGCAAAGATGCATAAAGTTGGAATTGCCATAAAGGAATATATTCTTCTCTTCTTCACTGATGGGTAATCATGCCCATCCTCTCAGATTTATTTTTTCTCCCTTTAATCTGAGTTTAGCATTATATAAAGAAGTGTACAAACACCTTGCTTTCGAAGAACAATTACTTTCAATACTGTTATAAACACCAAAACGACTGATAGGAAGGACATCAAACAAACTACCTTCATGCTAAAGAAAAACTCATCCTATTCCTATCCAATTTCCCTGTCAGTTGCTTAGTACTCAGAAATTAAGAAAAAAAGCTTAAGGGAGAAACTTAGAAAAATACAGGAATTTCCACTTACAAAAGCAAAAAAAAAAAAAAACCCAAGAGCAAAAGGACTCAAGCCAACCACTTCTAATGTATTAAACATACAATCACAATGGCTCCACAGCTTAAAATTAATGCTCAGAATGTCAGGAAGGGCATTTCCAGAAGGGAAACATCTAGAGAAACAAGAATATCGCTGTCTCTCTTGACCGGACAGAACAATTTTGCACATTTCTAAAATGGAAACAAGAGTTGATGAAGCAAGAGGAAATGTGTAAGCAAAAGATCTGTCTCACAGTCTGTGACTTTACAAACTGCATTGTCATCTAATATCATCTATTGTAAAAGTACATAGGAATCACCTGACTCAAGCCTGAGCTGCCAGCTTGCATTTTAGTCATGCTGAAAAGAAGTCAAGAAGAAATAGAACATTATGTACAGAAGGCTATTGACTTTTAAAGAGGGTGGCAGAGAATAATTCAGGTTCTCAATGGGAATTATAAGCCTAGTTGGAAACATAAGCAGGAACATGGTTATCACAAAGAGAAAGTAGCACCCCAAGATACAGGACAATCATATGGCAGGAGTTTCTCTGCATGCTGCATTTAGCACTGCAGTTTAATTCCTGTGAATACCCATGGTGAGATCGCCTTTGAACAAGCTTAAGCAACTAAAGCACCCAAGGTGGTTTAATGACTTTGAACCAGCACCAAACTAAAGCATTTTTCCATGTTGGCATCAAATAAGGAACTACTGATTCTTAATAACAAACAGAACTGTTTGCTATTGAGAGCAAAAAAAAAAAAAAGCAACTTCTGACAGAACTTCTGAAATTATGCACTGAATGCTGTGTGCTCAAACCTCTCCAAAACTTGAGTATCTCATAAATCAAATCAATTACTCAATGTTTGCAGCCTATATGTTAGCTAGACTTGCCTTCTGCCTAACAGCACCTAAGGTGATTCTGTTTGCTCAGTTCTCACAGGTATTTTCTGAAGGACAGGATGAAAGAAGTATAAAAGACTATGTGGATCAGTATATAAGCAGCTAATTGTTTCTAGTATAAGATGTATATCTTAAAGGCAAAAAAAGACCTGAGGGTCCTTCCTGGTGGACACCAAGTTGAACAAGAGCCCACAATGTACACAGGTTGGCCAGCGAGGTTCTGAAGTCTCCATCCTTGGAGATATTCCAAAACTATTTGGACACAGTCCTGGGCAACTGGCTTTAGGTGGCCTTGCTTGAGCAGGGGAAGTTAGACTAGACAACATCAAGAGGCCCTTCTAAACTCATCTGCTCCATGACATTAAAATATGAATCTAAATATAATGAGATTATTAACTGTTTCCAGATTAGCATTCATTTAACAGCAGGATTACAAAATAATCCAGATTGAAGAGTCAACAATTTAATGACAATAAGACAACATTGCTACAACTCCATCTGCCTTGCTCAGTAAAGCAGGCAAAAGCACACAATCCATATAACTGTCAATAATAAAGTCATCTGTCTGAAGAGCAAAGAATGTGAAATACATTTACTTGGATGAGAGCAATTACTACATCACAAAAGATCATGAAAATTCGTGGCATCAGGGTGGATATTTAGCTAAACATAAACTTCATGCTACATTCAGGCAAATTTTCAAGGTATAAGAATCAGGCTAAAAAGGTCAAAGGGTTATACTATCAATATCTTCTTCACTGAAAAAGACTGCAGTATTGCATCCACTTCTGGCATGTGTCACCATGCCAAGAGGAAGTACTGGAGATAATTCAGAAAACAACAGCATCATAATTTAAAGGACTGAAAACTATAATTTAAGAGTTCCAAACAAAGCTGTCAAAATGCAACCAAGCCACACCTAAGCATTTTTGTAAGCAGAAAGTTGATATCAGAAGACAGACAATTCTCCCTTAAATTTTGCAGACAAATGTGTAAAATTATGCAAATGCCAAAAGTTGAAAACAAAACTAGACCTATTTAGCAGCAATGCTGTTCATCATATTTTACTTGGTTTAAAAACTGCAAGAAGAGACACCTAAACAAGATCAAGTCTCAGGATTTTTTGTTTGGGTTGTTTGTTTGGTTTTTTTTGAAGTAAGTGAAGATCTGTTATTCAACCGTGCCCTACCCCTTAAAAATTAAGGCCACAATTTTAGACTGAAAGAACTTAATTTCAACAATTCCTATGATTTAAATAGAGTCTCTTTAAGATCCCTTAAAGATCTTTGAAAACTGGTATCCACAATCTTTACTGCAGTAAGGCTCTGATGAGTACAGTATGGTATATGACATTCCACAGTTTTTCTGATATAAGCATAGGAAACTAAAGAATTCCAGTAGGTTTTGAAAAGAAATCCTGTACTTTTTAAAGAAAACGTAATTTTATTTGTTCAAAGGAAACAGCACTGCAGTGTATTTCTTCCTTTAAAAGACGGCTATTTGCTATATGTTTTCCTGTTGATCTCCAAGAACCTAACTCCAGTATGCTAGACATGTTCTTTATCTGCCACAGGTGTACACACATCTAAAATCACCTTATTTAATGAGGAGACGGCAGACTTTTGAAGCTTATTTCAGATAATCTTGAAAATCTTGAGTTAAGTAAGACAGAAGCACCTGGCAGCTGAGGTCTCAAGTTGATGTTTTTTGTAAGAACCTCCTTGCTTCCCCAAACTTTCTTCCCAGCATAATCTCTTTTCTACTCATGCTTAGAAGAAAGACTGTTCTGGAAGGAAATGTGCTTCTTGTATTTAATACAGAGAAATTACAGAGGAAAGCTGGAGAAATGGATATGCACGGCAAGATGCAAACATTGCAGCAATAAGGCTTTTGCTATATTTAAATTCATACCATTGTCTATGACATAGACTCAATTCCCATAAAACTATCATTTCAAATCAGTATGTCAGAACTTGAGAAAAAAGATCACTGTACAAGACCAAAGAAAAATGGGAAGGCTGAGTTTTCTCAAGCAGTACTTACACCAAGGGCAGCTTGGTAGGTAACTTCCGAGGGGAAGGTGAAGGAAGGGCCTGTTGTGACTGGGCTGCTGGGGGGTGGAGTCACAATCAGCCCTGTAGTGCCAATATGAACCTGGGAGAGAGAAAAAACCCAGTAGGGTCAGTTCTGTGTAGTTTAGTAAGAGCTGGTTTTGACAGAGCTGTAAACTTCATGGTCAAAATTACCAGTATTCTACTCCTTGTAACCTTAAACTAGACGTAATTTTTAGTTAGATATTCACAGTGTTGGATCACACTGCTCACTTTTGTTTTCCACACTGACATTTCGCGGTCTTTGGAGATACATTGAACCAGCCACATGAAACACACTTTTAACCAGCGCCAGTTTTCTTTTTCCTCCATAAAAGGCTGCCAGATCCTAAAGATGTGCAAATAAAGCATATTTACGAGTTCAGGTAAAACATCACGAACACCTCTTGGGCTCCATTGAGTTCTTTTTCCCAAAGTGTAATCACTGTATGAAAAGAAAATTTTTCACAAACTGCTGAACAAATAAATAAAGTCAGATAAATATTTCTACTTACCACAACCAGATAAATATGCTACATTTCTGGAATTTGTATAATCTTTAAGTTGAATATTTTACTTTTATAGCATGCATTTTATTATTATTCAGTATTATAATCAACTTAGAAAAAAGAAATCAAGACATTAAATCACTCCAGTTTCTAGTTTCCACAGTTAATAAAAATCTTTATGGTACTTAAGACTATAACAACTGCAAAAAACAGTAAGACCAAAGACAATAAGACCAAAACTACTTGCTATCATTATATAAGGAGTGTTAGAAAATATTCTCCTTAAATGTTCTCATGTCGGAAGATAAGTTTTTTGAAAGTGTAGATCTATTATTAATTAATACTTTAATACAATTAATAACTTGAAATAAGTAATCTGACAAGATCAGAAGCCTTTATAGTTATAGCTGATTCCACGTGGCTTACCTGAGAGGGGGCACTGCAGGACAGTCCTGTCAGCTCACTTATGCGGGCTGCTGCTGTTGGGTTGCTGGAGCTGATGAGGACAGGAGGACTGATTTCCATGGAGTGGCGGTTCTGAGAAGACTGTGAAGCCTTGTTGGACATGGTGAGGGAGGTAAAAGAGTGTCGTTTTTTGGTGTTTTTCTTAGTATCGGTGTGCTTTTGGGTAGAATTGTTGTGGGCTGCCCCAGAGGTACCTTCTCCAGAGTCAACAGCAGAAACTGAGGGTTTGTCCAGTTCTATCAACTGTTTGGCTGCTGTGTTAAACTACAAAAACCAGTAACATGTTAGTATTTTTTTATTTATAAAGGTCACCTGAATGTAACAAAATATCTCTTTTCCTTTTATTCGTAAGATCATTTCAACCATGCAACTTAAAACTGGCATACCAACCTACTCTACAAATCAGCCAGTAGAGAGTGACAAATCATTCACTACAACCTCAACACACTTACTGCTGGGCTGGTCTGGACTACCCATCAGAGGTCAATCAACAAAGGATATAATGTCACAGTCCAGATATGGATTAATTCAGCAATAACCACTGCCTGTGTCATCTAGAAGTCAGACTAAAACATAGTGGTCCCCTTTGACCTTAGAACAAATCTGCGTTAAAAAACTTCTTGGATGTTTATGTCATTTTCAGCCATTTTTTTGTTTTGTGTATGACAAATGTAATCCTACACATTTGCATGTGAGCTCTTGAAGATGTTCCTCCTAGTATCCCTTGGTACTTGTGCACATCTTTAACACTACCAGCAGTGAAAACATAGGCTTCCTATATGCAGGTTTAAGAGCACAGTAGGACAGACTAAATATCCAGCTATATCAGTATATATCAGTACTGCCTGGCAACAGGCACCTATACAGGCATAAGATGGCGTAACGAGAAAAAATATATACAGGCAATTTTGTGGAAATACCTTCTCAGCCTCTGAATTTTCTAATGTAGAGGCACCATCTCTGTGCCATTTTTTCTTTTTTAAGCTTAGCTAAAGAGTTTTTTTTCACAATGGGATTTTCTATCTGCTAATTTGTAACAATAATACTACATTAGATGCAAACAAGTCCTTCCTTTCCAATGAAGAAATGAGGAATCCCACACATTTTCTTGTTACAATGAAATGTAAGCTATATAATGGGGAGGAGGAGAAGAAACCAACAAACAAACCCTCTACATTTTTCAAAACCCCTTTATTTTCAGAAAATCTTAGCACTATTAAAAGTAATAATGTCAGAACTCTCATGTAATCATGAGCTGAAATAACACCAGCACCAGTGTTCTGAACATGTACCACTAAATATGAATACCATTACTTGAAAAGTGTAGCTGATTATTAGAAAGGAAAGACCTTTCCTGAAGAACATCAGGATGAAAGAATGAAATTAGTCACTGTGGAATTACTATTTCTATTCTTCAGCATATTATTTTTTCTATTTATTTTACCATTTTCCTGCAAGTCTTAAGATATGTACTATGCTCATGAAGAGTTTTAATGTAATATTTTACCCCATCAAAACTTTATTAGACAAACAACAAACCATTAATCATGATAGCAACAACACTGATTTAAATACATTATGAACACAAGTAGATATCTATAGATATAGATACAAAAGGTAGTGTAAAAGAACAAAGAATTTCTTTTTTTTAAATATAAAAGAGGTTGGCAAGTGATATTTGAAAGATGTCATGTCATGCCTATACAGAAAAAAAGATGACATTGCAAACCAAAACTACTGGTACAATGCAGAGTTGACCTAAAAAGTTTCCACAGAAGAGGAAGAACTACATGGAATGTGGAGGAGGGGCATAATGGGGGATTTGAAACAGGATATAAAGTCGAGAATATAGAATTTTTTCCTAAGTGTTCTGACTGTTGGTGCTTTAGAACGCAACTGAAGAGAACTGAAATCACAGAATCACAGAATCATTTGGGGTGGAAGGGAGCTTCAAGATCATCAAGTTCCAACCCATCTGCCGCGGGCAGGGATGCCTCCCACTAGACCAGGTTGCTCAGAGTCCCATCCAACCTGGTCTTGAACACCTCCAGGGATGGGGCATCCACAGCCTCCCTGGGCACTCTGTTCCAGTGCCTCACCATCCTCACAGTAAAGAATTTCTTCCTAATATCTAATCATAACCTATCTTCTTCCAGTCTGAGTCCATTCCCCCTTTTCCTGTCACTACATACTCTTGTAAAAAGTCTCTTTCCATGTTTTTTGTAAGAAGGAAGGGTACGAGAAGACAATGTCAGAGCAGTAAACAGTCCTACAAAAAAGATGGATGCTAGATTTTCCTTCTTGTTACTACTCAAGATGGATCATATGAATCAAAATAATGTTGTATTACTTATGTATTACAGATGATATAAACATACTGTTTTCTCCAATGAAGCCCATTATTTAGATTATTATTGAATTTTAAATTTAGATCAAACATACTTTAAACAGACCAGTGAAAACATTATTTCATTACAAAACACTGATAAGAGGCTGAAGAATAGTAGAAACAACCAGGAAGTAAGACCAAAAAAAGCCTACTCTGCTGTTCAGCTTGTCAGAGTCTTATTTGTCATCACAACAAACATGCAGGCTTTTCATCTAATAATTGTATCTATTTTTTTTTCAACTCAGATTGAAATTCTTCACATCCTTCCTGAGAATCTAGGTATTTCACACTGTTGATACAATGGCTGTAACTGTTTCTATTCTTATGTATTCTATATTCTTATTTGCAAAGAACTACTTAATCAGAGAAGTCAGATCACAGAAGAATGAAAAGCAAAACCAAAAGCCACTTTGCTAACAGCACCCCAAGGTAGCTGTTACACCCAATTATATTTGTTTACCTCTAGAAGCTATCAATGCTTGCAGAATCGGATTACTCCATACAGTGAACAACCTATTAAGGAAAAGTTAAGGCTTGCCCATGGGATCAATTAAAGACTGATTCAAATATAAGCAGCCTACTGTGCTTTTTCATGCAGAGAAACAAGCAAATGACAGTTGCACGAATCTGAAGATGGAAGAGAACTGATTACTGGCCTCCTCTTTGAAGTAACCTGGGGACAGCAACAGCTGCAGAATGTTTTACAGAGTGCAGTTTTCTTCTCTTCCTTGATAATAGAAATTAAGAACCTGCATGCATTCTCCAATGAAATGGCTAGCAGACAAGTGACTGAACCCAAGTCATGCAATGAAGTGATTCAATCTAGCATTCCTTTCTGCAACAAATACCTATCTATGTATCTAGGTCTGCAGTTCCTACATCAGTTGTTATCCTTAACAGACATATTTTCATTGAGACTTCTTTACTTCAATCTTCACATTCACTTTTTTTCTTTTTTTCCCATTCAACAAAATCTTTGCTGTAACAGGAAGCCTGAAATCCAATTCCCTTTCCCACCAAACTCCAGGAAACTGAACAACTTTCCAAACAGGGAAGGGCACAGGCAGCTGGCCGAGCCACTTCTTGTTGGCGCAGCAGGGCTGAGGTCAGCACACAGCTTTCGTCTGCCTGCAGATGTCTGCAGGAATTACCATTCCTGCAAGGTCTCTTAGAGTGGTGCTTTGCTACACTTATTTTACAAATTAATTCAGGTTTTCTTTACTCACACAAAAGTAAACAAAAGCTGACATTATTTTCTACGGACAATTTGACTGAAGAGTGATTCCTTTTCCCTGATTTTTATTCTATTCTGGGCATTTATATTTGTTTATAAAGTGTTAAACTAGGTGAAAACATCCAGTTTGAGGTCTAAGAAATGTATATTGCACCCAGAACTACAATTGATGCAGAAAAATTCTAATAATATTTTATCACAAATTTAGTAAGTGAAAGTTAGAAAAGAAAACATCAGAGTAGTGAACATTGAATCATAAAAGGGCAAAATCTGTCCTCAAATATGATCAGAGATTTTCACGGACTTCAACATTACCTAAAATTTTATCGCCACAGTACAAGAAATATCACAATTATTACACCTATACTACAGAACAAACATCACAGACTATGCCCATTTTATATGTAATGACTTCAGACAATCTCTAGTAAAGGAGCTACTAACCCACTTTTTTAAACAAAAGGATGTGGACAAACATACACAAGATAAAAGGTATGTCTGTTATTATAACATAATAGAATTCCCTAAAAAATAGGCAAATGATTACAGGATTGGGAAATGCAGTGAAAACTACCACATAAAAATCTTTCAGAAGTATTAATTACTTCTCATCTTCATTGTCTTTCATAAAATAGGTAAGAAAGGTTTGCTATATCAGGCATTTCAAAATTCAAACCCATACTTTACTGCACATCTCACTGCCCTCCACCACAGCATGCATTTCAGTTTACTATATACTGATAAAACCTACCTATCTGATTTGAAGTAACTCTTAGGGTAAAATTTACCATTCTAGACTTTTCATTCCACACTTCAGTGGGGATTTGAGAATGTGTACTTACTTATGTGTTGATGCCTGTTCTAAAAGGGTTAATTGAAAATACATTTTCTTAGTTGATGGAATCAGTCTAAAAACATTAACAGAAATACATTTTGTGACTTTCATTTTTACATAATATTTTTCAAGGCCGTATCTCCTCTTAGCAACTTTTGTAGAGATAGGAATGTCGTTGTTAGCTAAGTAGCTCAAGTGGCAGCCCTAGGAAAGAGCTTTTTTAAACAAGGCTAAGTAATTTAGTTTGAAAAAACACTACAAAAAGCCTTACTGGTTGAATTGAAGGGGCAGTTAATTGCAAGAAGCTAGGAAAGAATACCCAAGGGCAAGAAATTGTTAAATTGGCTTTTAAAAACTTCTTAAACTGAAGCCAAAATTGCACTAAGCAAGTTGAAACTTTTTTGGTCTTCTTGTTTTCACAGTCATGTGAAATTTTCCATCCCCAGGTATACAGATTCTTATATCAAGCTATAAAAAGATGTATTTTCCCTTTAAAAAATAATAAATTCTATTTTTGAAGTTCCCATCTCATCATAGGATTCAGAAATTCAATTAATAAAATCTGACTTGATTCTTAGCATGGTTACACATTTCTTCTGTGACCTGAAGTACATATTTTTCATCCCAGAGATAATGTGAAAATACTTTTTTCTTTCATCATTTTGCCTCATTTATGTAAATAAAATAGTGTCAGTGCAGAGAAGTGTATCTTACCAAGTATTCACAGCATACCTATCAAAAAAGGACAAACACTATTCCAAACCTTTGTATCTTTCTGTAATGCAAATTTGAATAATCGTTGTGACTGTACACACTGTTCCTAATCACCGATGTCTTTCTATATATAAGATACAGCTTTCAACTCATAAAACTTAAAAGGTTGGAGAAATTTTCTCAACTGCTACCTCTTACTGTAAATTGTTGTAACACATATAAGAAATGCAGGAAGATACAGAAGATTTTATATATGGCTCTGTTGATAAAAAAGCTGATCCTTTACCTGCTTAACAACAACCTATATCCTTTAACGTCCTAGCTGTGCTAATTGAGTTTTGAGAGGTGGATATTAGGGACAATGCAACACTAACTATTACTCTGACTTGTTGACTGCTTTCATTTTGTGGCTACATGTGGTTTGGATTGATTGCATGACTCCATTATTAACAAGAAAACATAGTGACTGCCTCCAATTACACTCATTTCAATTCCATTCAATAAAAATAGGTATCAAATAGCTAAGTGAAAATCACTGGTTCAACTGCTCAGGCCATTAACTTTCCCAAAGAGCATTTTAGGTCTAAGATTATTTATATCTCAGGTAATTTTAGAATCATCACCAGTACTGATTATTTTTCCTTTCAGAAAATTAAACATACAGTAGGCACAGCCTTACTGAGGACCCAGTACTCAGTACTTTACTCACCTCAACATATGAAATTGGAAATATTCCTATCTTGTCAGCCAGCATTCCTTCTGCCCAGTTCTCATCCACACGGCGAATTACAGTCAGAACATCATCCTGTGTGAACATGCAGTGATTATGTCTCCCAGCTCTAATTTAACTTCTCATTTAATTTTCCTCCATAACACAGAAGTAATCAGAGAAGGCAGGACATGGACAAGAACTGCAGAGAAGGCACTCTGTAAGAGCAATACGTTGCTTTTGGGGTAGAAGTCAGTTCAAACTGTTCTTTTTCCTATTTTGTCAGAATTCAACTAACTGCCCACATCTCAGTGATCTGACTTTGTCCTTAGTGCCAGTCGTCCTGTCATGTTCAGTTCATGTTACTCATCAGCCCCCCCTTTTATTCCTTGGCATTAATCAACAGAACCACATCCATTTTCCTTCTCAACTGACTCATTACCTAACCTTCCCTAGATGTTGTTTTTCTACTTAAGTACTTAAGAATATTACTAGTGATATGATATCTTTCACATCTGCAATTTGAGTGTTTCTTTAGAAGATGAAATGTTCTAAATTCACAACATAGGTTATGTCTCATAAATTAGGAACATCACTACAGCAATTATGAAAAAATGCATTCTCAGAAATAAAACATCAGAAAAATTATATGTAATTTAGAAAGAGAAGGCAGAACTAATCAATATGCAAGAAATACTTGCAGAATTACTTGTCCTTTTCATATGTGTGCAACTCCAATAAGAAATGCAAATAAGTCTACAAAACAGTTGTATAATTTCTAATCCAAGTGAATGAAATTATTAGAAGAAAGTAGTAATTGTATTCCTATTTACCTTTGCAAATGGTAAACAGTCTTTATCTGCTTCCTTGTCTTTTACTTCAAAATCATAAAGTGCTTTGCACTGAGGAGGAGGTTGAGGTAAAGGTTTAATAATCTGAACAAAGTTGGTAGGAAAAAAGCCATGGATGCCATTGACTTCTCCATGATACCAATTTTCATCCACCTGTCGACGTAAAATGATGATGTCTCCTTTACTGAATTTAAGATCTCCAGGTTCTTTTCCCTCATAGTTATACAATGCTTTGGCACATGGCAACTGAGGTACACCCTAAAGAAAAAGAAAAAAATAATAGATCATTAGAATTAGATGAGCATTACTAAACAGAATTTATATCATATTTTTGGAGAGCATGAATGAAACTGCAAAGTATGAAATTGCAAAGTAAAATTATACAAGTATGTTATTGCAATGATTCTATTGATTTTACCCACACAAGTGAGAAGAGCTTCAGTTCTCTACAGTCTCAAGATCCCTCTACGTTTCATTATGATTTTTAATCATACAAAGTTGCTAGACACAGGAAAGGCAGAAAAAAAGAATACTTTAACCCTCATGTACTAATTCACTAAGTTTAAACATTAAAAAAACCGAAGAAAGCAAACTGGAATGCAATCTGACCACTTGAGAGACCACTGGCAGAAAAATGGCGCAAGAAAACACTGGAATAAAAAAAAATTGCTGTAAGACCTTTAAGGTTATTTTCCTGCTTGACTTTGTTATTATCTTCCTCACTTTATTTACTTCATGGGCAGAGAAAAATAAGGACATAATGCAGGCGTTTTCCAGCTTGAAAAACAAATCTCAGAATATTAAAAATGAAAAATTTCATCCTGGAGCAACTCTTTTAATTCAATTATTTATTTCAAACCACAGCTAATATGAATTACTGGAAAAGATCTGTTGAAGGTGCGCATCCTTGGGTTTCCTTCACTTGATTCCTCCATAATATCCGAAAACTATAGATCATTGGTGCTGCTCTTGAATGCATATCAGAAGGACTGGAATTTAACACTGTCATCCTCCCTTACATACATTGCAGGCATTATTTTTTAATTGCTCAGCCTGTATCTCCAAACTTTGCAAGAGAGAGCCATAAAACTCCACAACTCTAGCGTTAGGGCTACTGCCTTCAAAACTCTCTTTTCTCCAAATTTAAATGCCTGGAGGGGTGGTTACCCCCTTAAGGATGCAAACAGCAGAAACTTGCATTACTAACAGAGCCTTTCCAAAGCAAAGGGAGACTTTATAGTCACACAGAACACAGTATTTCACATCTTTGATGTAAGCTCATATGGAAAAGGCAAAATTTAATCAAATTCGAGGTTGCTGATATTATTTGCCACATCAACCTTATGGTATGTCTCTCCTCTCAATTATTCCACCAGCTCAGATTGTAAATTGGAGTTGCACTTACAATATCTCAAGAAGTCACAAATAATGTAAGGAAATTCTCAGAAGGAATTAGCACTTTCAGTCTGTCTCTGTCTGGGCAGACGACAGAGTTTTGATAATGTATGTCCCATTTAACAAAATTTTACCTTTCAATATAATCCAGTTGAACAACTTTAGTTTTTGTCCATGCACATTAATGTCTCAAATGTATAAATAATATCTCAAAAATTAACTTCTCTAGTAACCTTTTCTCTATACCAAACAGTCAAAGGAAAACCATGTGTATATACATAGGTACAGAGGAGTATGATTTACATATGAATACAGGAAAATCAAAGTTCATTCTATTGTCTCCAGCATGAATATGAAAAATAATATATTAGCAAGATCCAAGAAATTGTTCACAATCGGTGATCTCCAGACTGAAGCAAATAATATTGTTCTTCATAATCACACTTAATTGCATGAGGGCACAATGATGACACACTCTGTACAAACCTGGATACAGAAAAAGACACCAACTAGAGAATTTGTGGGCCTCAGCTGAGTGAGGGCAAAATTAATGGTCAGAAAAGAATAATTAAAAAATCATAATTTTTATATATATATATGCATGCATATGTATTTTTTAGTTTTATGTTCTCTGCAGAGTAAACAGACAGAATGAAGGAAGCAGTCAGTGTAGATGGAGTAAGAACAAGTGCAAAGAGAGAACTGTGGGGCAGAGGAAGCAAAAAGAAATACACCTCTAAACAAGAGAGGAAACACTGCTTACTCATCCCTTTCCATCACAATAACAAACAAGCCAACAAACAAGCAAACAAAAGGATTAGGAGCCAAGAATTACTGGACAGATAACGGGCCTGAAGCAATTATGGCTACTACAGGATATAGAAAATATCTCTTGCACTGGAGGTAATAGTTGGACTTTTGCCAGGAATCACCCCATTGTCCTGGGAGAAAGCTTTCTATGTCCCCACACTGAAAAGTAGAGTTTAGATCAGCTTTGAGTATAAAATACAGTTGGAAAAAAAAAATCTCTTTAAAAGCAAACAGAACAAGCCAGGAGTACCAGTGCAGATCATGTCAAAGCAATCAAACCCATTAGTCATCATTTAAGTGTTAGAAGTCCATATTGCATTTATGCAGTTAATCACAAAGGCTCCCACAAACAAATCTGCATACAAAAGTATAAACATCTGTTTATGTTTTATAGGAAGTTCCTTTCCCAGTGTAAAGGTTGACTTTCTGCAAAGCTTGTTTCCCACATTAAATAGAAATGGTTCCAGTTGATAATTCCAAATAAAACAAAGTTCAACAACACAGAGTTCCCAGTTGGACTGCCAGGGATTAAGGAGAAGTAGTTAAATGACTGAGAAAAGTGGATGACTTTTCCTTCTATCCCAGAGGGAGGATGAAGTGAGAAAGAGGGGGTGCAAAGGGCAGAGCTGCTTTCAGGTGTACAGGATCAAGAGCCCTCAAGCACCATCTTCACATTCCTCCTCCTCTGAGCAACCTGGAGCCGTGGCTCATGGCCGGCGCCTCCTGGCCCCTCGTGGTTAGGCAGCTCCAGCCCCCCTTCTGCCCCTCTGGCTGCTCACCAGCAGAGATGGCCATGAGGATACGCCGAGCCAGAGTTTACATTTCACTCCATGTCTCTCACTTGGCTAAACTTCAAAGAAAGGCTTTGGAAGAAAAACTTTGCAGCCTACCCATAAGTTTACAGCTGCCACTTACCCTGCCAGCTCTTTGAGTAAGCAACAACAACAACAACAATAACAACAACAAAACCAAGAAAAAACCATTTTAGGAAATGAAAATATAAAATTCAGAAAGACTCCACACAACAAGTTCTTGGAATTATTTCCTTAGTCCTTATGCAAAAATATCTGAACTTCTAATGCTACTGCTGACAGACAAACTGTTTAAATTAATTTTTAGCTCAGGCATGGATATACATATATTTCACATGCCAGACTCCTTTAAAGAAAATAATGTATGATGGCATCAAAACAAGTGGCTTAAAAAGAATATGAAAAAATGCATATGCATGAGGCTCAGGTTCCTCAGTTTTCTTCTCCTAACCCAGATATTTTGTCTTAGAAACCTAGAGAATGCACAATTTTGCTCTTTGGATTTATACTTTTGTTTTCAGTCACCGTATTTTGAACTTTACTTTTTGTTTTTTAATGGGCAATATGCAACTGTATGTATTTTTCATAAGCTTAAGCCAAGAGAAACTTATGCCTGCGGAGAAACACGAGATCTGATTTCCTTTAAAAAGGAGTTTCGGTGGCAGAAGCCCAAATGTAAATATGCTTACACTGGCACAAAACAGTGCACATTCTGTACTTACTGCAGTTGAAAAACCAACATAAGCTAAAGTAGCAAAAAATAGTAAACTTTCTCTCAAGGAAACAAATGGAAGAGATACTGGATCAGCTGCATCTCTGTTTCTTTCAAAGCCTCCCAGACAAGGTGCTGCTAGTTGTCACTCTTCCAAGCAAGCAAGGCATTCCCTGTTCTCTGGCTGCAAGATTGAGAAGTGGCCTGGGCTTCCCCGTGAGCCACTAGAATTTACACTCAGAATAATTACACTAGTTTCACCTGTCTGAGCTTCTTAGACACTGAGTGTTTTCAAGATGCCAGGAAGTAGTACCTTTTACAGAAGTACTGCTTATGTTGGTAGTAAGACAGACAAAAACACTTTTCTGAAACTGGCTACATGGACAAACAAAGCTCCCAGAAAAATCCAGCCTGCTCAGATACCTCAGCAGCAGCTTTTAGACCCACCTTTCTTCACAGAAATCTAAAACCTGGAAGTTGATCCATGTCACGAGAGGATCTTCAACATCCATTATTTTCAACTTTCTTACAAGGAAAGACAGAAAATTGATTTTTCTTCATCTACATTTTTGTTTTCTTAAACAAAATGGGGAAATGATGCCTTAAGTTTTAGCTTTCATGTTTTTCAGATTCTGTGCTGTCTAGGGGTGTAGTTTTGAGCCTCATGTTAAGCGTCAGTAAGCTCTCTTCACAGAGTAGGGAGACAAATCCTTTTCCTGCTGAAGACCAAGGACAACTTTCAGGCCTCAGAACATAAACAACGGTGGAGTGAAGGGAGGAAAAGAAGGATGAGACCTCACAACCTGAAGCTGCAATTGGACAATTAACACCAATATTCAAATGGACAAAAACTTGTAGAAGTGTAACACCTCGCGACCAGTCGTCCATTTTGTGACCATTTTAAGTCTACCTTAGGTGTAGCCCTGGTCAGGCTCTTGTACTGCCCAACGTGTACCCTTAAAGGCCTTTCAATAAATATGTACTTTATTCTCAAGCTCTGTTCAGTCTCTGTTTCAGGTCAGCCTTCCCAAGGCATCACCATGCAGTTCCTAAATCAAACAAAGAATCACATTAATGACCACAAAAAGATGAGAAATTCTCACAAAAAAATCTCAAATTACACAGCAATTGAAGTATAATAAGTTTAGTGATACAGAGGTAGTTTCTTCAGTCAACTTTCTTTTTTTTTTTTTTACCCCAAAGAACCAGTATTGTAAGACATACTTGATTGCCAGTGAAAGGTGCTTTTACATAAGGACAACATAATGCAAATGTTTGCAGCCAAAACTTGTTTGCAAGGCAGATTTGGGTCAAGTGAGTTCTTAATGTGTACATTCTTCAGTAGGTACAGGTAAACCTGACATTTCCTCTTCAGACTCCTAGTCATTCAAACCTTTTGAAGGACAATATTGCTTCTTTTAATCTTCTGGTCTATTCTATTTCAAATTATTGCTTTCTTGATTCAAATCTTCCAAGTGGATCCTTCCTATTACTCTTTCTAAAGTGTATTTTTGCTTTCTTGCCTTCTTTGGCTTTACTAAGCTGTCCAGTCCTGCATGCAAGAACAACCCCTTTTGCATCTGTATTTTTATGTCTCTCTCATCTCACTGGCTCCAATAAGTAGTTTCAAGACTTAATTTATAGCCAACTGATCTGTGTAATTCAATTTTCTTTGTTTCAGCCTCCTTTGTTCCTTCTCTGCTTGCATTAAACTTTTCATGTATTTTGAGACATAAAGCATATGAAAATACTTTACCAAAGACTGTTTTTTAAACTGCTTATATTAAAGATGTGTTTTCTTAAGTAGGATTTCCTTCTAAAGGAAGGAAACATGTTCTCTATGTTAAGATATAGGTATATTGCATTGGCCTGAAAAAATTAAATACTCTGATTTGTAGGACAAACCAACCTAGAGATGATAACATTTGAAACTAAATCACCCTGGGTTTTTTTGAGCTCCAGAACACAGTGTTTCCATAATCCAAGAAGAATGTTAAAAGCTGGCTCCCTGCATTTACTTTTCTCATCTAAGGAACAATTCAAACAAGGTCAGAATTGTGCAAAGAAAGGCTGACTTGAGTGTTATTCATCTGTACCCAATACTAACTTGTTAGCGTAATCACCTTTACGTACTTCTGCCATCAGAACTGTCCTAGAAGCCTACAGAGGTCATCAACACAAATGAAGTTTTTTCTAGACAAAGTGTCTCTGAGGGTCTCGCTATCTGGATGACAAAAATGTAAGATATGTTTATGTCAGGAGGCTGTATCAAGTTGCCAGTATACTGTAATAACCATAAAAACAAACCTTTGATAACATCTGATATAAATTGCTATTGCTGTAGTGAATACAGTAAACCAGGGTTTGGGGTTTTTTATATAATAGTTCATTAGATTAAAGAAGTGAGCAATGTTAATGTTGGTAAGTATATTCATTTCCACTGGTTTCCTGTGATACAGTTGTACTAAATCTCATTTTTCTCCTCACACATAAAGCAAATAACAAAATATTTGACTTAAAACAGTGTGAAATTGTAGTTGTTTTGAAATGCTATATTCAAATATAGTTACTCGCTATACAGCTTTTGATTTTAATAAAAGTAGAAGTTTAGCATGAAGAGGAAACTAGCCAGCCAGGTTACCCTGATCAAAGAGATAAGGTTTGAAACCCAACTGCATGTAACTTAAACCATATACCAATCATAATTTTGAAAAAGATTACTTTAGGAAAAATACCAGGGTGACAATAAAAAATATAATCAAGCCAACGTATTTATTATACTTTTGGAAAAGCTGAATAACAGCAATCAGCAAAAGTTTTAAGATCTTGATAAATGAAACAGGATTACATTTTCACTGTTGCTTAATTCAACTTAATTCAAGAAGTTAAAAATTCTTTAGTAGACTTGACTAATTTTCAAGGTTTCAGCCATCTAATGCAGGTTGACACACCAATCGCTCCTAGAGCCCTTTGCCTGACTCTTTTGAGGATTTTACCAGTTCACTTTGCTCTTCGTAACTTGCAGAAGAATTTCACAGCACAGACTCAGAGAAACCTATATTTTATAGCAGATAGGTAGCTCCTTTATTCATGTAAGCAATTCTTATGTGTTCTTTTGAGGTAAATTCTCAATGGCCTGTTTAAAGTAGCCATTTTATTAAACCCTTTTTGCTTCTTCTGTCTTAACAGCTTTTAGAAGAAAACATTTTGGCTTTTTTTTTCTTGTCTGATGTTCAGAAATAAATATAAGGCTGTTTAATGTAAGTATGAGCAACTATTTCCCACAAAGTTGTTTTGAAATTAAAAGCTGGAATAAAGGAGAATGAAAGGAATTTAAAAGTATTGCCTTAAGGCCTAAGCAATCACACTAATAATATGGAAGGTTAGGAAGGGACATTTTCCAAAGGCACTTCTCCCAATCCCTTTCTGTCACACCTTTGTAAACTTTTTTTTTCAAATTAAAAAATGCATCTTCAGAATGCTGCCTTTTTTTCTTTGCATAATCAAAATGCAAAGTTCTCAGCTGTTTCCTTTCCCAAAGTTTCTTAAGAAAGTTCTGTACACTTTCCACTGAACTAAACTCCTAAGTTAATAAAATAAGTTAGTAAAAAAAAGGAGAAAGTGGAGGAGAAAATAATTATATCCTGCACACAGCATGTTCCCAAATATTTTAACTGTATGCACTTCACAGGTTCAAGATTGCTTCTTCCACAAGCAAACAAAATGAATTATGAGAAAACTGCTCTGCACGGGAATGACTGAGGATGTAACTTTCAAGATGCAGAAGAGAATGCAGGTCTGTATTGCTGTTGATTTGCATATCAAACAATTCCATTCCGAATCTTTAAAAGCCTTTCAATTAATTGTTTACTACAAAACATTTCTGCTTTGAAAAACCCCAGATCCTTATAAGAATCTAAACAAAACCTTAAATTGTGCACTACGTAGAGCTAGGATGTTTATATAAAATAGCTATTTCCAAAAGCAATGATTTGTTTGAAAGATCTGCTCTTATAAGCTGTTGCACCAACACCACTGCTCAAACTGGAAGTGCCACTATCTCCACTGGTTTTCTCTTGCTATGTTACGACTCATGGGTATTTGATGTCTCCATCAAACTTAATTTTTCTTGTCCCAGTGCCACCATACAGCAGCATGGATCTCCTAATCTTTTTTGGCACATCAAGTTAATACGCAGCACAGATACACTCTGCACTTAGATTCTCCTAGCAGTGTAATTGTCTAGGATTGCATTCTCTTTTCAGGTAATATCACTCATGGCTTCTAGGACAAAAACACTGCATACTGCAAGAAGAAGGAAAGAGAAAAACATCCAGCCCTCTTGGCAAGGATACATCTACAACTCTGAGACTGGACAGTCGGACATACTAGTCCTGCTGTGTCCTGCTGTGAAGTGCGCTAATCTTCTGTACATCCCTGAAGAAGTCTCAGTGTGGGATGTTAGAATGTATCTAATATTCCCTAATTATATCCAATTTCTCATTATTAAAACCCCCATGAACATCTAAAGTTACAAAGGTGGGAACACCGAGTGCTTCAGAAAGTTTTGTTGCTCCAAATTCCTCTACCCCTATAAAACTGCAATTGCCTCCCAGTAATTAATATCATCTTTATGAAGAACAGTTTGGAAAAAGAAAAATAGATGCAGTTGATTACTAATTCACTAATGTACTTCTATTTTTTTCTAGCTGGCTTGAAAAAACTGTCTTTATAATTGTAAGACAAACTTTTTTTTTTGCGGAGGGAGAAAAGAAAGGAGTGACCTGGAAAAATGTAGTGAGAAAATAAGCAAACAAATTTTAAAATCTCAGGATAAAGCATATGAAGGTCAAATGCCTGACAAAGACCTAGCAAAAGACTTTGAAATAGTATGTCTCAAGTACTTTCCTAAGATACATATATCCCTGAGGTTCAGAGTACAGAACTATTTGACTGTCGAAAATAACTAATTGCAAGAGAGCACTTTTGTGTTTATCAAGAAGTCTCATTTTGCATAGTTATCTAGTAAATGCCTTTCATAACTACTCCCTCCCTTCCAAAATCTGTTACAGGAAGTGTGAAAACTTTCCAGTGCAAAGGGTTTCTTAAGTATCACTTGTTTTTCTGCTTGTTTATTATATGAACATAAAATCACAAAACAAGAGAAAAGAAAACCTTTCTGACCACTACTAAAGCACAGACCACATCTCAGTGTTAAAATCTTCCCCCAAATTCCTTCTTACGTGACTAATACATAGCCCTCCCTTTCACTCTTCATTTTAGTTTCCACATAAACTGGAAATTACATATCTTTGGCATTCTTTTGCTGCTGCCTAAATTCATACTTATCCTTCTAATACAGTGATTTAGAATTTACTTTCACTATCAAAAGCCATAAATACAATTGCTTAAACAGCCAAATAATTAATTCCCAAGCAAGATGTGCGCCATTCTGAGCACCAAGTCCAGAACAAAGAGAGATTTTCACGTAAACTCAGAATGCTTGTCTTTCCTATTAGCTTAATGGGAGGCAGTTAGAGAAGCCACGTATGCCCTTCCACAAATAAAGCATCAATAATTGCAACTGTTATAATTTCAAATCTGCCCTACTAACTGAACTGCCATCTAACCTTATAACAACTTCTATCAGTCACCAGAAAGAGAAAAAAAATAAATTCACCTAAACATCCAGAAAACAACATCTTGCTGTAATCTACACAGTCTGGGGCAGACATATCATACATGACAGCTGGTGAGATTTCTATATCGTATGTAGTAGTTAAAGGGATACAGTCAACAGCAATCTCAGAAAAAGAAACCATCTTGCAATCTTAGAAGCATCTCCATTTGGTTTTATACAATTTTTTTTTTAAATACATTAACAAAAAACCTCACCACATTAGAAAGAAATAAAAGGGAATATACATAAACCCATAGGGCATTGCTAACACCTAGAAAAGATTCCATGATTAATGCTGTGCTACCAAGCTGTGCTATGCTGGAGTAGTAACAAATTGAACTGCGTCATCTGCCAGTCTTTTCCATGGCTAATCATTACTTTCTGTCATTTTTTGCATTAAACGGAAGCCATAAATATTGGAAAAGTAGATGCATTTTACTGACCACATACCAAACTCTCTCACAAACTGAACTTTACAACAGCAGTTTACAAAACACATTCTGCTTGCTTACTTTACTAGGGAAAAAAAAAAGCTAATCTACTTAGTGTAGAAGATTGGAACATTCGGTTTCTCAACAAATCACTGGGAGCCAGGAGGCCCTTGCCCCTTCTTCAGGGAGCTGATGCTTCAGAAGTTCAAGAGGGTTTACCAACAGTATAAAAATTTAAGAGTGATGCTCTGTATTGTTCTAAAGGTTTTTACACTTTGAAAATGAACATAAAGAAGCTTCCCTCAATATGATGTGCAAATGAATATGTTTACTTTTTGCACCAAGAAAAGGTAAGGGAATTCCAGATGAGAAGACAGACTGAAAAAAAAAATCTAATCTAAAAATCTAAAAAGAATAAATGAGAAATGAGATTGCTAAAAGCAAAATCTTACTGGGCTTTGAAGGTGAGGAGTTAGAACATGATACAAAAGGAGCAAAGCGAGCAAATGACTCTGAACAAGGGAGTGACTTGGTGAGATTATTCTTGGTGAGATCAGCATGAAGAAATGTTCCTTTAATCTCTCAAATACTTTGCTGCCAAAACTTGGTCAATGGGAAAACACACAGCTGCAAATTAAGAGGTTGCTGCATTTTTTGATGAAAACCTATCAAAGCTGACAGGCCTGACTTTTTATCAGAGCATGCTTTGCTTTGCACTATGATCAAGTGTGAATTTGTTCCCCACCAAAACAGTACAAGATCTTAAAATTACAACGGCACTGTTAATGGTATTTAAAATGAGAGTAACCACAGGCATCTCTTCTGTCTGAATTTGATTTTAGAGTCCTGAGATAGCATCTGACATTCCATTACCTTCTGAGAGAGTGTTTTTAGGTTTATTTACCATCACTTCCACTATTTTGTAAATGCTCGAGTGCTTGTTCAACCTTCTGAATGAGACCAACATCACCATCACACATCCTTCTCAAGTATTCTCTGCAAATTTTTGTTGCCAGAAACTGGAGGGACTTTTGTTAAGCTTGATTTAAAACTGGTATCATGTCCTCTTTCTCTTAAAACCCCTCACTCTCTTGAAATTCATTTGGAATCAATTTGATTCCTTTAATATCCTGACTTCAAACACCTTCTTGGCTATTGCAGAAAAGAAAAGCTTAGCTGTCACTGTAGCATACACAAATATACAACCAATGCATGCACAGAGTAAATAACAAACTCTATTTTCTATTTATTCTTACTCATCTTTTAAATTTTTCATGCTTCAAAGCAAAAGATTTTTATGGTTCTCTACTTGAAGCAGCTGGTCGGCATTTTGAAACGGCAACTACTCCTGGCTGAAATTATGCATCTTTTTTTAATATGAAGTTCCTATATGCTCTTTATTGTAACAAAAGAGCCAGAAGAATGCTACATTAGCATTTATCTCTTGTGCAGTGACAAGCTGGAGTTTGCAGTTCCTGGTTACTTCATCCAGTCTGTAGAAGCAGACAAACAGCAAACGAGCCTTCTGCTCAGTTTGGTATTACTCGAACAGGCCTGGACACACAGTGCCTACAAGAAAGGATTATGCTTCACATTTCATACTGTTCAAATGAATCCATTTTAGCATAAAAGCATTACCATAAAAACCCAAACTGATCCACATGTCTTGAGTTATGAGGTCTGACTTGGTTTATAACTTAGCATCACCACACTCCCATCTGTTGTTACTGCATCTGTACAAGCCTTCCCTGAGTTGTGGCTTTTTTATCCTGTACCTTCATGCTCAGTATTTCTTAATTCCTTCAGCATCCTTCATCCTCACTTCCACCTTCCCTATGCTTCATTTCTGCAGGGGAGGTCAGTGAGAAGCTCCACATTCAGCCCACCAAGCCATTCTGCAAGCCTGTCCCACCTCCCCAGCTCTCCCTGTTCCTGGAGATGAATTGGCTCTTCTCTCTAAGTAGTGTGGAAAGCCATATTCCATGGGTTTACCTTAATTACCCTCTTATTCCATTAAAAGTTGCCACTGGTTTTACATGGCAGCTAGCAATGAAGCAAGACGGTGAACTCCAGCACACTCTGGCCAGGTTTTCTCCCAAGCTGCTCAAGCCTAGACTGTCCTTCACTGTACGGGAGAGCCTAATTCTTACAAAAACTATCAGCTCAAATGAAGCAAAATATCTCTACTCCAGCTCCACCATCAGAAGCAAGGAGAGTTGCATAAGCAATACACAAAGTATAACTAGATAATTCAGGGTAGACAGATAAGGATTTCCCATTTTGCTTTTCAATGCAATTGTTTCTCCAAAAGGTTTGTTGTGGTTTTAAGCATGACAGGTGAGGAAGGGTTAGAAATGCTAGGCAATAGGAGGCTTACATTTCAAGGATAACCTGTTCACCTCTTAGTCTTTTACTGCAAAAAAGGTATCAGAACTTGGGCCCAAGGAGGTCATAAGTTAGTCTGACTCTGCTTACACCTGTTCCGTTCCTCTAGTCCACTGGCACTGTTACCATTTTATTAATAGCTTGTTATAATAAACAGAACAGATTGCACTGCAACATAGAAACTAGAAACAGTTAAACTACTTAAATGAATTATCTTTCAGCAACTGTGTATGCATTCACTGTGGAAGGAAGTTTGACATTAAAAGGTTGATCATTACTATGCTGTCATAACACAGATTAAATCTCTATGTTTACGTATGATTTCATCAGGAAATCTTCCACCACTTTTTTTAATATTTGGTAGACATTGCCTATAAATTGCAACCTTTGAGTCATACATGCACAAAGCTGCTCCTTGAAGGTAGTCCTCTATTTCAAAATACGCATCCTTTCTATTCAAGCAACAATTTAATAGCAATTCTACTCTATTGTCATATGCATTTTACTAAAAGCCCTTCACCTCACTGAATGTTACGAGAATTTTGTAGTCACTTTGTAAACCAACATCTCGTGGACTTAGACCACAATTCATGAGTCTCTGTATCTATAAAAACCAAGTCTATACAAGGGTTGGGGCTTTTTTACTCTCACGTATTTGAAAAAGTTAAGGAAAGTAATTTTTTTCCATTCTTTTATGATAGAAACACAAAAGAAACAATCCATTTTTTCTCCCAGTTGAAGAAAAATGATCATTTTACTTCCACAGCAAAGAGGGTTTATATTTTATACTATGAACTGTTTCAGATCTGCTTATAGTTTTCATTTATATGTTCCTGCCATAAATGAAAATGTATGCTTCTATATAACAATTTAAATCAAAGAGCTATATGAATGAAAATATTTAGTAAGTAGCATATTCTGGTACACTTTTCTTTTTTTTTTTTATTTTGGAGCAGCCTTAACGTAACGTATATTAACTACGCTGCTTTTTTGATGAAATTAAAATGGAAGGTGTTCTCAAACAGTGGTCTACTCATCCAAACATTCTCTGGAATCAGAGTAGAATTCACTCAAAGTATTACCTCTGAAGAAATACAGGCTGTGGCCACCAAGTCCTCAGCATCCACTGTTTTTCTTCTATGGATCCATTCCCAATACAGATTACTTGTAATATAGATCCAGCCAAAGTTTCCCCAGTCTAAAGAAGTTTTTCAGTCCTCTGGTTGTAAACTGTGATACAAGCCATGATCTCAATGTTTTCTTTGAAATAATTAAAGCAGTTCTTACTCCAGCCAGGTTAATCTCATTAAAAGTTTATTCCATGGAAGTTAATTCCATGATATTCTTCTACTGTACAAGGGCTTCCTGTCTTTAAGACTCCACAGTAAGAAAATTAATAATCATCTACAGAATAATTATGTTCCATAAATACTCAAGAACAGCAGACAAGAAGTACAACTTTCTCATTTGAATAAAAAGTATTTTAATTAAGCAAGTGCAACCATAATGTATTATTATGGGAAAGCACTGCTCTGGAGCCAAGAGTTAAGAATCAGATAGGATAAAGAAAGGCTGACGGCTCTTTAATTCTCTCTCTTAACTATTCATGCTACTCAACTGGTTGAGATATATTTGGAAAAAAGAATTCAGTCATCTTGCTTCAGAGCTCTCTGACTCAGACTCCACTAAGGCCTGATGGGAAGACAACTCCTGGAGACAGGACTCTCAAATGAAGTGAAACTCCACCTCTTTTTGTCACCATGGTAGGACAGCTTACACCCTGAAGCCCACTGCTAATGGAGCTGGTTTTGCTCAGCTCTTGTTATGAGACTGTAGCTTATTGCTGCAGAATCAAACAGAAAAGAAACATAAATATATAGGAAAAGCCCTACTGATCACATCAACATGAACAAAGCCCTCAGCTTTGTAACTGTTCCACTCAGCACATTTGTGCGAATTGGTGCTGACACAGAAATAGGGACCTGAATAAGGCCCTGAATATTTATTCCTGTAGGTACAAAACCTGCATATGGTGAAACAACACTCATATTAGGTCACTGTACATGCTGTCATCACATGCTTTCAGTGACGGGGCAAGGTAAATACTCTTCAGCCACTGACTTAAGCTCAAAGTGAAACAAATTATCTTGTAAGCAAAATTCCACCTCCAGTTAATTTCTCCTAACTAACCTTCCTGTCAAGTTTTCTTGACATTCCAGTTTTTCTCTATTCACTCAACTCTGTTCTCTCTTTTTAGGATGGCTGAGGTTTAGGATTTGATGTGATCACAGACATAGTTTTGGAAAGTATAGTATAGAAATACCAATGTACATCATGACATTCTGTCCAAAATCTGCAGCCTTCAACAGAGCTGACTCGTAAGTGTGTCCCTGCACTGCCTCAAAGCCAGTATTTAAGGCTGTTTCTAAAGAGCCCATTAAGGCTGTGATGCAGAACACTTTTTCCAGAAAGGCACCAAGTCTTTAACTGAAAACATTGATAGATAGACAATTTATCCATTAGTAGATTTTCACTGGCATCGCATGCTACAATGATTTAGAAGGTTCTTAATGCACTTGTGCACTCATGGTAACTTTAGTCTGTTATTTATTATCACTCTTCTGATTACAAAAAGCTGTCATTTGTATTACTTTTGCTATTCCTTCATTCTGCCACTCGCTATATGAAACTGGTACTGCTAATTTTGGTAAAGTACCCCTTTTTGCATCATCAAACACATATATCAGGGGTTGCTTATATTGAACAATTGTTCCTTTTTTATAAACAACCAATACTTTGTCTTGAACTTCATTATAACAGTCCAAAATTATGGGATTTCTGGACTAAGAAATCATACTTCAATCATAATTTATAAGGCTCAATACATTCTAGAAAATTAAACATCTATATTTTAGAAATTAAAATTATGTTAATACAATCTGCAAGAGATCTTCAGCATAAGACTAATGTACTGAAGAATTTCAGTCTGAGACACTTCTCCCTTGATACCACATTAAAAGCTTAAGCAGTAAATATTTTTTTCCATTTTTAAGCTTTTTTAAAAATTTATTTAAAGTGTTTACAATTAATTACATATAATTTTTCCCTTTGCTCTCTTCTTCTAATATTATTTAAGCTCCTCTCACCTTTCCCAATAGATTAAGTTTACCCAAGTACAAAGTCACACTGATCCTATTTCATAATCTCTATCAGTTATGAATCTTGGACAACAGCATTCAGACTGTAAGAATACATATATAGAATCTGTGAAGTGCTACTCCGAAATGCATTCAAAATCCTTCCAATACAACAAGGTATTGTTTACATCTATCTGCAGATACTTTCAGTGGAAAAAAAAATAAATTCAAATATTCCATATACAGGAAGCAAACTCCAAGAAGGTATTTGGAAATCTGGGATTCGCCAAATCAGAATGGTTACATTAATGATACCGTTAATGCCTCTGCACCACACAAAGTATCTCCTCAAATATCAAAGTGGAATCAAGTCACACAAACACAAATTCTGCAGCTGTGCAACATTAACACAGAAATGGCATATGAATTACACTTGTGCCAGTTTTCATGTGCTTTCATAATTCAGTCACATAATTCCAGTTTCTCTGACAAATCTTCTAATCTTAGCATTTATTTCAAAACTCTAGGCTTTACAGTCACTTAAACATACACCCTGATGTATTCACAAATAAATTTAAAATTCTTTTAGCTCTAGAACAAATAAGGTTTCAAAATGTGGAAACTGAAATAAGGTTATTACCTCCTTAAAATAACCTTAAAATCAAGTTATCACCTCTAATCTTGACATTTTCTTTTCTTTAAACCAGAGTTTCTAAGGCCTTCTCATACCATGGTGTCTCCTCTACAGATCTTCCCTATTAGTAGACTTGTCTAAAGTCTTCTCTGGATTCCTTAACAGTCTGTATATAATTTAGGAAGGAAAGGGCAAAGGAATAACTTTCTGTGATGATTGTAACAGGAGTCCGTATTTACTAAAACTGTAAGACTTTCCACTTTTTTCAGTTCCCTGAATTCAACCTGTAAACTTTGCAGACTGAGGAGGAAATCTAAACACAAAAAAGAAGCCACAGATTCTTTATTTAAACACAGCTTAAGATGCAAAAGCCAGGCTACTACAGTTCTTTTTCCAAAATAACAGTTAAAATCCAAAAAAACCCGGAGGAAATTTCTTTACTATTATGTCGATTATCTATCATAAATTCCTGGCAATGTTAAAAAATTAAGAATATATAAGGTCTAGCTAGAAAAAATACTCAGAATAGTGTCTTAAGTATGTCTTCATTTTTTATTTACATTTCTGGGGAACACCAAGGAAAGTCTCTTGTGACACATATCAGGGTACTTTCCTTGTCACATGTCTCCATTTTGGTTAGACACGAACGTGATCATCCTGCAGTACAAACGAAATTCTGTCCTTCAGAAAAAATTGGTGTGACGCCATGGTGCTCCTAAGTATTCTGCTGTGTTCATGCAAACACTTCTGCAAACCTCATCTATCATCCACACATCAGGCAAAAAACATTGCAAATTTATTACATTGCCTAAAGGAAATAAAACACATTATCTCATTATTCAAGTGTTCAAATTTAATTTCCTTTCAGTTTTTAAGTCTATATTAGCAGCTTATATTTAGTTTAAACTTCCAGAAAAACAGTAAATAATTACTCTTTGTAAAATTGGCAAGAGAGTATCTCCTGTGCTCCTTGCATCACACCGTTTTTGTAGTTTTCAAACTTTCAGCTGGGAGTGCTTAATACATCTTCCTATTTGCTTTTGCAGAGCTATACTGCTCAATAGTTTGGTAACATAAGGTTTGACTGCCGGATGTTCCAATTAAATCATTTAGATGTTATGAAACATCAGACGTTGCCTCTCCTGTCCCTTTCGTAAAAAATAACCAGACCAAAACCAACCAACCAACGACCAAAAAAGACATTTCTGGAATGTACTTATACGTTTGCTGCAAGTAAACAAAGCACTGTATTAAACTGCCCTTGCAAATACACTGTTAACTAGTTACAAGTAAAAGCTTCTCCAGATTTGCAAAATGTAGTACAGCTTGGTTTCCTAAATTTCCTTTACCTATATCTCTAACATTGTCCCTAAAATTACCCATTCTTAAATGTTTTCTGTTAATTCAACGTGACTCTTGGAACACTGTACAGAGGAGTTAAGCATAAAAACATACCAGAGAATGGCATTTTAGAAATCAGCATCATCATCATTACAAATCAGGACGTATTTTAAAAGCATGTAATTGATTTTCTTTTAAAATATTAAAGACAACAATAAAAAAGCCACACAAACTTTGGAATCTTGTTCTCAATGGCAACAGTTATTGTTAACATCTGCTCTAAACATGAGCTAGACTATAAACCTTAATAATGTGAATGAAAATTCCAAGATCTGATATGACTTTACAGAGAAAAAAAACGGATTTGTATGAAATGTTCCATGTCTCTTATGGAGCCAAAGGCAATTTTTAGCTTGGTTACATCTGAAAAGGAATCCCTGCGGTCTTGGCCAGCTCTACTCCTCTCTCTATCAAGCTGCATTAAAACAAGAAGGCACAAAAAAAGGCAGAGTGCCACATTAGTGCCATCCTCTGCCTGGTTCTCTGCGGCTGCTGGCTGCTCACTGAGCACATGGATAATCTGACACCAGTTCCAAGTGTCCCTGTTCCAGATTGCAGCTAGGGGACATAAGAGTGATAAGAGACACTGGCAATCCCCAAACACTATGGAACCAGTTAACACAGAGGACATGAAGAGGCATCACAGGTCACTCCAGTATTGGTACAGGCCTAAATCTTAATCTAATGAAAGTAAGCAATCTCCTTAAAAAGGAGACTGAAAGCTGAAATGCCTTTCAAGAAAGTTACACGTGCACTAATTGGAGAAATAAGGCAGGTGGTCCTCTACTCTTCCCCAGCCAAAGGAACAGAGGAACAGGATCAGTCCTTTCCTTTGCTTGGGTTCAGTAGTTCAACTGTTGCAGTTTATCACTAGCTAATATGCAACGTGTTGAACAAAGACCAATCAGCCAGTAAAGGGAAAATTGCTAGAAAGCAAACTTTCAGGCAAGGTACCAAACTAACAATTACAGTATAACCACGGCTTCAACAACACACAAACTGAGATAATGGGATTCACCTGGTCTTTCTAGGAAAGAAAGTTCTCTGCCTGCTTCCAGATCAGCCCACACAGACCAACTACTTCATTTACTGACAGATGTCCATTATCTTATTCTCTTTGTTAAATAAAATTATCTGCCTTGATAGGGAGTTACAAATCCAGACATCCTAATAAAAAAGCTTCTGGCTGAGAGGACAGTAACAGGCAGACCCAACTGTGCAAGATAGCCATCAAAATCCAGACTGCAGCTACCCTGCAGCTCCTTGAGCAGTAACTGCTCCACCTTCGTACAAAGAGGAAAACCACACCTATCCTGTTAGCCTAGCCTAGCCTAGCCTAAATAAAGCGAGTGCCAGTTTGTGAAGTATGTTACAGGGTGACCACTGAGCATAAGGACTTCTGATAGGCAGCTCAGAGCACCAGGGAGCCTCAACACTTGCAGATCAGAAAAACTAGGAGCAACTCATTATTTAGCTGGCTCTTACTAAGGACCAGGACTACCAACATACTCCTAAGTAAAAGCTCACCTTAACAGCTTCTGGTACAAATTACATCATATTGACTTTAGCTTGCTTTGTGTTCTCAAGCTATAGCTAAAGACCTCAAATTTGTAAGTCATTGATGTGAAATAATTTACTGCTTCTTCTGAACTGTTACCTTTGTTACATCAGTGTGGCTTCACGGTCAGTGAAGCAGGCTGGCGTCCTAAAAATACCAGACAGGCTGTAATGGCTTCTGAAACATTGTGTCTTATCACACCAATGAAATTCAAGAACAAACACAGAAATACAGTACTTAAAATCTTACCTACATTACATACTTAAAGTCCTCTACAAGAATGGACTGTCTCTTGCACTCAAAATGCCCCTCTAGAGAAAGATCTCACATCAAAAACAGGAAGGCAAAGGATCCCAGTCTAGTTTCTCTTCGAAGAGGTGATAATCTATTGGTTCATCCACAAGACAAATTTCAGATTTTCCAGAAATGAAGCTGATGTTTTGGAACACAGAATGTACTAAACTACTTGTTTTACAAAACCATAGGGAGATTATTCTCCCATTACGTCACTCCCAAAAGATCATTGTAATGATACTTCATTAACAAAGGTTCAACTAAAAGGCCTCCTAAAAGTTAGCTTTTTTCTCCTTAGATGAGATTTTGATGCCCAAGTTAGCTCAGTAAATAACAACTCAAAGTTGAAATATTAAGCCTTTTTTTACTCTATATTATTAAATTAAATTAACAAATTAAATTATGCTAAAGTTTCTCAGCTTTAGTCCTCTGAGATTATATCAGTAAAATATAAAATCAAAAGAAAAATTAGTCAGAACAAATTTTAATATATTTGGATTGTATAAAATAAAACATGGATATTCCTCTATATAGACACTTTGCCTTGGGGGCTTTTGTTGGGTTTTTATATAATTATGCATACACAGAGGTTATCATATTAAAAATTGGCGTGAAAATCTGAACAAAGTAACAGATAAATGAAATTTCACCTTTTAACATTAGAAGTTGAAGAAATCTGAACTTTCCCAAGAGTTTTAGACCTCCACAAACTATTTCAAGCAACAAGATTCTTTTTGTATGGTTGCTTGGTGCTTAGTAGATAAAAAATTATAAATATCTCTAACTCTATTTAAGTATCTGTACTGTCACTGTGACTGCAAGGACTTGCCAAACTTGGTCTCCCCTTCACATCTTTGCTACAAGTGGTCACCCTGGAATAAATACTTTACAGGTTGAGAGTTTTATGCTTCTCCTGTCTTCAGTTTTATCTTCTGCTCTCCATAAATTTCAACTTGCTCTCTTCCAGTCTTTGAGGAAGAACAACTTTTCTTTATACCCCATTCTGATAAAGAGTTCAGAAAATGTAGTATTTTTAAAAAACCCAAAAACTAAACAAAGCCCTATTAAACTTCTAAAGCTGTTAGTTTAACCCTCTACCTTTTAAGGATGTGAATTAACTTCCTTTCTTCCCCTTTTTCTTCCTTTTTTCAACTTTTCCCAAACAAATAAAATGATGTTTTGGATTTGGGTGGAATGGGGTTTTTTTGCTTTTTCAAATTATATCCAGCAATTAGTTTATTCCGGCAAAGACAACAGTTCTGCATCATTAGCAGTCCAAATACTTGCTGTTCCCTACTGCCTTGCGTTTACATACAAGTATTGTTTATTTACATCCCTTGGCATCTCGATTGTTCACAGGTACTCTGGTAGATCATGCTAAGTGGAGTGGGGAAAGGCTTTGAACAATCTGAGACCAGAAGAGATTTCCATAGCAGAACTCCATACCCAGACCAACTGAGCAGCAATCCATCTCCTCAGGGAGTTCAGTGCTTGCTCTGAAAAAGTAATAGACAAAAATCTACCCAACTAGTCCCTTCCAGAAGCATCAAAAGCTCAGTTTTGTTGTGTTTCGTCCAAAGATTAAGGGATGCCACAGAAAACTGCACTATGAACAGAGAAAGCTTTATGTCAAAAAGCATTTGAATTTATTTTATTAAAATATTTGCAAAATAAGGAACTTAATCCAGAACTTGAAGAAATTAAGGATGGAAAAGGTAGTAAGAAAAATGAGAGTGTGACAGTAGGAAAGGCATACCCTGTGCAAATTAGGAGATCCCTCCACAGAGTTAATATACTGTTTTTATATTTAAGAGAAAGAGTATTGATAAGACTGTTTCAACAAAAACTAGGATTTGAATCTAAAGACAACTTCTTTCACTAACTGCAGGAAGTGTTAGTATTTTGCCTTGGTTTCAGACTGAAAAACCACGCAAAGATTTAATAATTTTCATAAACTGGACTGATAAGATGCCCAATTTCGGACAGCCAAGTATCTGGCTCAACAAGAGTCATCGCACAGATCATCTCAGTATCTGCCCCCCCCGCACCACTTTTTACCAAAGAGCTAAAAAACCCCAACAGAAATCCGTAAAATATCCTGCTTAACTTCATCCATTCAGGCAACAGGGGAAAACCAATAATCCATAAAAAGCCCTCTCTCTTAAGACAGAAGAAAAACATGTAACACAGGGATTGCATTTTTCCTACTAGTGTCATACTGGGATCTGAAGAAGAAAAGCATTTTAGTCAAACAACAAAGCAACCCCTCCAGCAACACAGAAAAGATGATCTCATTACTTCATTACTGGAACCAACGTACATTTAGACACAAGGTAGTTCTACTGTCTCTTCCTTTCAAATACAATTTAGATTAAAAGCCAGTAGCATTACATACTTAAGTCCTCCTAGTTAGTAAATTCTGAGAATGCTTGCAGAACTTCACATTATCCCCCTATCATAACACAGTCTCTGATTATATGATCACTGTTTTAACTTTCTTGAGAAGAGACTGCATTATGTTGTTTTCTTATCATTAATCAGTGATCATAAACCTCCATGTCTTACTCATCTGACTAACCCAGAATACTCAATGTTCAGTTTCCCTTACTAAAGTTTTAATTAAATTAAACAAAATTAAGTTTTTAATAAATATTCAAAATTGTTCCAATGAGATGACAGAGTAGTGTAAATTCCATTTGACAGAGAGAGACAAAACGTTAACAACCTAAAGTACTCATTCCTTCTAGCAGAGACTTGCTTTGCTCCTTTCTTTCTAGCTTTCCTTTCCAAAATACAGAACACTCAGTTTTGTACTTCAGAATTTCATACAACAGGTACCAGTGATGGCAAACATCAATATAGCAAAACACACAAACAAACTTTTCCATATAGGAAACTCCTGCAGACTCATGGATGGATAACATGTTATGAGTTAATATTGAAACATCTAAGAAATCTCGGGAAAAGAAAGACATCATGCAATCACTAATTCTGATAGAACATCTGAAGTACTCAGCTAGCCAAGACACCAAATTATGCTCTATCTGTATGTAAACAGGAGGAACACTTTTCCTTTCCAAACACTCACAATCAAAAACAGATAAGGAGAGTAAATTTATCGAGAATGCTTGAGACAGTATATTGATGGGATCTCAAAGAGTAGCACTGCCATATCAAGCTTTGCACTATGGTTGTCAAATGTGAGCTATTAAACTCAATCTTCTTTAACAATGGAAAGAAATAAAAGTATTAGCTTTTGCAGGAAAAAAACAGTCCCTTCCTTGCATTTCTGGTTCACAGCACTTTTCTGGCCCTGCCTACCTGAGTGGATCAGCTAAATTACCACTTAAATACCTTGGAGAAAGAGGTAAGAAGACTTGCAAGCAATTGTAGGAATAAAGCAACTCAAACATAAATTTTTAGAACTAAGCATCATTTATATCCCATGGGCATATATCAAATGTCCCTTGCTTTAAAACCCACAACATCTGTTCTCTCCTTAGACTTTTATTTTTAGTTAGCTGTAGATAATCTCATATAACTACATCTGGCCCCAGAGAAACCAGCTGCAATATGCAAATTTTACTGAATAGAAAACATTTGGGGGATTATTTTCTAGCTGCCCCTTCCCAGACAGTCTCACTTGCTCCTTCCTCAAGATGGACAGAGCTCCACTTCCTCATGTGAGTAACTGAGACTTGATTCAAATTCCATGATCAGGCATACATATATCATTGTACTTTCAAAAGTAAAAACCCAGGTGCAACCTAAAGTCAAAGCACTAAGACTTAAAGCCTTCAACTGTGGACCCTTCCTAGTTGTCAAAAAGAATTGCTAGATAAAGTGAATGTGCACATCTCTCCTGTCATCCTCCACATCCTACTTGAAAGCAAATATTATTGAAAAACTATGTTCTGCAAATGTATTTTCCAGTGTTGAATAATCAACAAACTCCAGAAAACTACTGCAGTTAACATTAGAAAAAAACCCTCCAAACTATTAAATGCACCATTTAAATTCATTGTGCTAAATAGTTTCTCATTCTGACAGAGTAATTTGAAGCCTGACTCATAGTTTGGATTACAGTACTGAGGCAGGCAACTGGAAATGGAAAAGCTAATGTCCATCAGCCTAGCTATTCTCTATATACTGATTTTATATTAGCATTTCAAAGGATCTATGAATTAGAAATCAGCTGTTTCCAGATGTGCAGTGGGACTCCAGTTACTCCAAAAAACCTCACGAATTATGTCAGGAAATCCAAGAAAAAGTAATCAGTACTTCCAAATTATTTAATGCACTGTTAATGACTATGTTATTATAGCTTGCAAAATGCTTTTTAAAATCACAAGTGATGATTTAAAAATGCTCACACAAACACACTTATGGCAACGCACACAGACTCCTCTTGGGAATTGCTTATTACATTGGTAGTCAGCACCCATACTGTAGCAGATTTTGTGCATTTTATCACACCCGTAACAACAACAAAAAATGAATCTCTTATTCTTCTGTTTCCCAAAACCAATCAGCAAGGTAATGTTACAGTTTGGTTAGCCAGTGTTACCAGAAGCCAGGCAGAATATACCTTTCTGGGTGAACGAGTGCTAGCACCCATTCATATTTTGGCACAATCTTGTTCATTAGCAGCTTGACGTTAAAGCAGAACAGCAGCTTTCTGCAATAATGACCTGCTGTGTTATTTTAAGATGAAGCGTGTTTTGGACACTGAAGAAAAAGAAAGGGAATATTAAAACATATTACAATTTTTCCTTATGATGCCTCAAAACATGTAGCTGAATGCATTAGATAAACAAAGGTATGCAGTCAAAGTATCATTTCCTTGGGAATAACCTTCTACTTTGCAGATGCATTGAAGGCTTTGAGTCTTAGAAGGAAGCACTTTGGAGAATGCTGAAGGTTAGATTTTGTTTTGTTTTCTCTGAATATTTGTTGCAGGAAATACAGACTCTTGAGAAAAAATATGCTTTTCTGTTGGCCCTCATTTTTCCCAGCAGACAATAGCTGCTACTGTCCAGCGTTTAAATGACCTTTGCCTTGCCCTCCTACTTTGTTTCCCTTAGGAATGTTATTCATCCTTTTGAAACACTTTGCAACCCATTATTGCCTTACTTTTTCCTGCCACTTTTTTTCTGGTCTTTTAAAGAGAACATATACACTGTTTCAGTCTAAAGGAAAAAAAAACAAACCAAATTAAAAGGAAATCATTAGGACCTGGGAGAATGTCCAGGGACAAATATTCATATTGTACTTCAATGTAATCTGAGTTTTTACCCATAAATTTACCAAAAGTAGTTAGTGAATTTGCTGTAGACACAATTAATTACCACATTAAATATAAAATTTAAGGATATTTCTATTTTTCCTCATTATCTTTTCATCGATACTTGATCATGCAGTTGTGAGGGAAAAGAGGTTGCACCCCCACCCATCTCAAACCAGTCTATATGTGATCTTCGTATAGTCACACCTTTCCTTAGAAAACCTGAATTTGTTTAGAAGAGACATAATCCTTATCTACAATAATAGTTTTCACAACATATTCTCACTGTTGCTATTGCTTCTTCAGATACACAGACACAGAGGAACAAAGGCAGATCTCCTGCTTTTGTAACACACCTGTGCAGCTGAATATTAGAAGAGACTGAACTTCTTTTAATAACCACTCCTCACATATATAGGTACAGTATGTTTCTTTGAAAATTTCCTTGAAAAAGTATCTGAAAAGAATAATCTCAACTTGAGAGTCTAAAGGATATATTACTCGACTTCCTCAATGACTATACAAGAACGTCATTTTCACAGTCAGCAATGCAGAATAATAACATTTTCCTTGATCACAGTTCTTTGCCTAGGAGTAGTAAAGATACTGGCAATAAAACACAAAAGTATCCAAAAATTACAGAAAAGTGGCAGCTGCAAAAGTGCAAAATTTTGAAGTACTTTAGAACTCCTACATATTGAAATATACTTTGGCAATCAAACCTAACTTTCAGAAATACATAAAGAGGGAATACAAAGCCTAAAATAAGTGGTTTGAATAATCCTTCTGAAAAATAAGCATTACATGGAAACACTTACAAAAACTTACTGTTACAAAAATTATACAAAACATTATAAACAACACATTGACAATTTAGTTAACCCAATGAGATAAGCACAATTTAAACCATTGCCAAAACAAAAATGGTTTCTAGAGGATATGGTTGGGGCGACACTAAATTTTTTCAAAATTACAACAATCTACCGTGAACCAGCAACCCTGCAGGAAAAAATATTTCTTCTCCTGTTAATTCACCAGATTATTTCTCCCCATGATGGTTCTACACAGTAGCAAGAAAAATGAAGTCTTTGTTTCCAGTCTTCCTATTATTTATAGTTTTGTGCCTCTCAGAGCTCACAGCCTCAAGCAATGAAAATGGCCACTGGAAAAATCGCGACATCGTGTCAAATCACACAAACAATTACTACTTCCATATCCCATTCAACTGTGGAAAACCAGAGCTCTGTCCTATAAAAGGATAGCTGATATGTTGCACATGGTATTTCATTCTTTATATTTATTCTTTTCTGCTTTTTTCAATCCCACTTAATAACCCAGCTGCCAGTCACCATGCCAGTAACCAGCAAGAAGGTTTCACACAGCCGTGATAGCCAGTTCCTGCCTAACATCAGGATTTACAGGAACCCTCCTGCAATCCATCCCCCAATTCAGAACCTCTCAACTTCTACAAACAAGTAAGTGCAAAGATCAGCCCAAATCATTTAGTGCTTTGCCAACTGGCTCCTCATTCCTCAGGCTGAAATCCTTGGCAGTTTAGCAGAGATGCTCTTGTCGGCCTTCCAGCTGCCTGCTGGGATGAGCAATATTTACCATCTTACTCTTCAATCAGAGGGCAACAAATAACAGCGTGAGTTAAAAGGGGACCAATTCCCATTCCGGCAGGAGTATTTGAACTACTGTCTTCAGGGAAAAAATTCAAATAGCCTCCCACGTACTCACCAAAATTCAACATTAAGAGCAGCTTTAATCTTTTAGACGCAACAGTGAAAATCTCCAGCCACTTCAGAGGAGAAGCAGTCAACAGCCTAACAGTGAGTGTCTTCTCCAGAGCCCAGCTGCTGGCAGCACAGAAACCTGCACTGCTGTGAGTTTTCTTTCTGGAAAACTGTTCAGCATTTCAATGCTGGAACAGAATAATGTGAGTCACTCTATTTGAGGGCATGGTTTTATTTCAGATGAATAAGGGGAAAAAATATTTTACATTTTACAATTACAGTCTTAAATTTTACATTTATATGTGATCATTTAGGATTAGATATGCAGAGACCTTAGTGCTTAAAAAAATTACTATAAATTCATCTCTGCACAACTCAACATGTGAGGTAAGTTATGCACCATCTATCAGACAAACAGCAATTCCAATCATATTCACTGTGATTTAAACACCACTCAATTTTTCAACTGCATTAGCTATAGACAATTTATACAGTTTTCTCATTAAAATGTCCCATCTATTCTAACTACATATAATGAAAAGTTTCTGGCTCCTACCAGATGACAAATGTGAACTAAAACTACAAAAATATCTAATTAAGGAGAACTGGAAAATTATGAAATCAATTTCAGTTTGCCTTGCTCTTTTACTAAAATAGGCACTATTTTAAAGTAAAACACTGGAGAGAAGTAAAAATTAAATTTACTGTGTCACAATATTTTGCAATAATTAACAAATTGAAACTTGAAAAAATCATTGAAAAAGTCAACATATTTTAGACATACTTGCTACAAATCCCCAAAAGGTACAAAAAAAGTCTGCTTTTAAAGGTCAAGATGATAGCATCGTGCATACATGTTAGATCATACACTTTTCCCATGTTTCAATAAAAATAAGAATAAATTTTTTTAAAAATCCCCCTCTAAATATTAAATTTCTTAATTTAGAAGAGATATTTACCTTAAAAAATGTAGGCAAATGTAGCAGTAATTGAAAAAGTTGTTCATTTTGGTTATTAGCGGCTTTATTTCAAGTAGCAGATCAGCTTAAAAAAACACTCTCAGTTTAAACAAAAATATTGGATGCCACAGTTCATGGTTTACATTTGCTGTATCAAAATTTGCCTAAAGCAACCTAAAACATGTTATCCTATTCTTATTTTAGATAATTGTAGTAACTCATAACAGCATGAGATGCTAATAGACTTCAAATAAGGAGAGCAAAACCTCTGAATTTTAACAGTTGGGACTATTAGTAGCACAAGAAGATAACGCAACTTCTCTGATCACTGTCTCTGATGACTTGAACAAAATTTGACAGGATGTTTAACATCACACTCTGAAATGACGCATACACACTGAATTTAAGCAAACATCATACTACAGAATTTTTACAACTAGTGTGCTAATGTACACAATTGGTTAATTCAACTCTTTCTATTCCACAGGATAAGACTCTCTACACTTAACCTCTAGATTTCCCTAATTAGCCCAAAGTAAAGCATTGAGCTCTGTGGGGATATCATGCTTATTAACAATCAGTTCAAGGATAGCTAGACTTCAAAAGAAGCACCATGCTAAAGAGAAGAAAGTCCTATTTGTGTACCTGGTAGCAAACCATAGAAGAAATCTATAAACGTACCACAAATCTCAGGAAGTGTTCATTATAAAGGGAAATTCATACAACAAAATATTTTAAAAATGAAGAAATTAAACAGAAGTTTGATTTTATTCTAATATGCATTATAACTTAGAAAACCTAATGTTGAAACTATAGTTACTATACTTAACCCACAGCATGCTTTGTAGTGATTTAGTATGTTCTTCTCTAAGCTATTATCAATCTCAGCAGAGTAAACTGAAACAAACGTGTATCCAAGTTTTTAAAAACTGTATTATAAGATCATATAATGCAGATAATTAAGGACTGCACATGAAAAAGGCTAAAGACAAGACTCTATGCTAGTTTAATTACAGCTTTCTGAAGTGAATACTCAACTGCGTATTACAAAAGCTGTATACATACAGCTAGAATAAGCAAAAGACCATTTTTCTGTTTACTGAATGCATAATAGAAATACTTAAACATTAATTCAAAAGAAAAAAATCACAAACACAGCACGCTACATAGGTAATGTAGTTTAAGCTAAAAAAATATCTGATTTATATTGCTGCAATCTACAGGGAGTTTTGTAACCACTTTTGCCAAGACTTGTCTATGTTCTTTTAATATTCTGTCTGCAATTGGGAAATTTTTGTTCATTCTATTTCATCAGTACAATGATTTCCATTTCAACAAGCGTGTAGATATAATCTAAAAAAACTCATTTATGAGTAAGCAACCTTAATTTCTTGTATTACAGAGTTCAAGAACAACATATATAATTTTAAAAATACCACACAATATTCTAGCGTAAACACCATTACTATGCAGTACTTCCATGTTTGAGATTTCTCACTATACCCACAAAGAAGATCTAAATGTGTTAGCAACCAAATGTTTTGTAAGTACACAAATTATACATGCTCATTTCATTTTAAAAAGAGATATGCAAGGTTTCTAGAAAGACAAAAAATACAATAGAGAACAGATCTGCTCCACTCACGACTTAAAAAAAAATTTTTTTAGAATCAAATTAGGTTTCAAAATACAGTTAGAAATATCACATCCAAAAACCAGCTCTGTTTGCTACTACTAGCTACCTCATAGCAATGCAAGTCCACTACTGAAATCAGTAATCTGCAATTTCCATAAGAAACCATAGAATCACAGAATGGTTTGGGTTAGAAGAGACCTTCAAGACCATTTACCTACAACCCCTCTGCCATGGGCAGGGGCATCTTTCACTAGACCAGATTGCTCAAAGCCCCATCCCAATCTGTCCCTGAACACTTCCAGTCCTGGGTCACCTACAGCTTTTCTGGGCAACCTGTTCCAGTGTCTCACCACCCTCACAGTAGAGAATTTCTTCCTAATATCTAATGTAAATTGACCCTCTTCCAGTTTGAAGCCATTCCCCCATGTCCTATCACTCCACATCCTTNTTACCTACAACCCCTCTGCCATGGGCAGGGACATCTTTCACTAGACCAGATTGCTCAAAGCCCCATCCCAATCTGTCCCTGAACACTTCCAGTCCTGGGTCACCTACAGCTTTTCTGGGCAACCTGTTCCAGTGTCTCACCACCCTCACAGTAGAGAATTTCTTCCTAATATCTAATGTAAATTGACCCTCTTCCAGTTTGAAGCCATTCCCCCATGTCCTATCACTCCACATCCTTATAAGAAGTCCCCCTCCAGCTCTCTTGTAGGCTCCTTTCAGGTCCTGGATGGTTGCTTTAAGGTCTCCCTGGAGCCATCTCTTCAGACTGAACAACTACAATTCTCTCAGCTTGTCTTTCCAGGAAAGGCCTTTCAGCCCTCTGATTACAAATAAATAAATACTCTCTTATGTAAAGCAGTACTACTTTTAATTCTTGTTCCAGATATAGTAATTTTTTGCTATAAGTTTAGCATGAAATAAATCATATTTAATGTATTTAATAAATGAAAAATAATTTGCTTTGACATGCTCTCTGTAAATTACAACAACTGACATCTAGGTGCACAAGCTAGAGAAATGCATTATTTCTCTTTTAGGGTACATGTTTCCTCATTCCAATATCTAAATGTAGCACAAAATGATTTCTGACTCCCCTTAATCTTAGGCACAAAGAAAATAAGCAGTGGACAATTTTTTTTTAAAGAAAAAAGATATTATTATATTAATTTCACAGATCAAGAACTAAAGACTAATTCAAGCTCTCTGGAAGCCATTACTACAGCATCTAAAATGTTATTGCTTCTATTTTCTACTCCACTTTCCTGTTGAAGATTATAGTCCATTTGGCAAGGACAACAGGAAAAAACCCCATGTGCTAGCTCATCAGCAGGCACAGTTCATAACCTGCCCATTAGCCTAAGCTGACTTTATCAGTAACCTTCAGCAGGAGACAGGAGTGGTAACAATTGAAATGGGTACAGATAAACCTATCAAAAATCATGACTCAGCACACAAAGTGATCTGCCCGATGTCATATATTCAGCTTAAGAGTAACTTAACAGTAGCTTACAGTCATAACTACAAGACAGCTTTCATTAATGCACTTTATTACCGAGGGCAAAAAATGAAGGTTTCTGAATTCATCCTGTAAATTTCAGGGGTTTTTCTGAGTGCTTCCAGTCCTTCCTTCTTTCCCATAATGTCCAACTCCACCCAAGCCTACAAAGAATTAAAAAAATCCACAGCTTACCAAGAATACTCTCTCTTGCAATATAGAAATTTTTCAAATTCACATACTGTAATATTTTCATATAGCTGGGCTGGGGAGCAATCTTGACCACAGGAACCTAAACTGAAAGAATACTTCTAGATTTGGTCTAGAACACTGATACAAGCTCATCTCTTTCAGCAAATTCAGTTGGAGTGGATTCTTTCTACCCATCATTGTATGCTTATTTTGCTTCCTTTTAAAAAGTATGAATTCATCAGAGATACCTTGTATGTAACACTGGCTGAACACATAATAATACACCCATCAATATTTATGAATGTATGAATAGAATGGTTACTAAATATAGTAGTATACTGATGCTGTTGCTGTGCCTTCATCTTCACTACAGGCTGAAGTGAAAACAACTTCCTAGTACAACCTATTATTTGTTCAAAAGGAAGCAAGTGTCATCCTACCTCTGGAAACATGTAATTTTCACAGCTTGCTACACTTACTGCAATGGACAATAGAATAAGCTACTCTGGTAAGAAACTTTAGCAAAGAAGGCAAAAAAAAATGAGTGGTGTGTAAAATGTATCATGACTACAGGAGACAGTCTTGTGAATCAGATTCCATCTAACTCTCCTTGTCCCTGATCCACTCAAATGTACCTGTTGAGAATTACAGGCCTCAATTCCCCATCTGCTGGAAACAGGATCTAAATGGTAATCCAATTCACTGAATATATTTCACAAAGTATTTTTGTATCATAATATAAACTTTCCACTAAGGGCTCAGACTTCAATAGCAAGAAAAAAAATCCGAGAAAAAATGGGGAAACTAATAAAAGATTATTTTTTGTCACTCTTCTCCACAAAAACTTATAAATATTTGCACAACCTCTTTTATAAAGAAATATAACTTGCTATAAGTTTATCCACCAAGTGAATGACTATTAAGAAAGTAAAAAATTCTTACTTGATAATAACTCATTTGCCTTTTCCGCAGTTGTTTACAGAATGTGTACACTGAAACTAATTTTCAGTATCTTCACTTCACTTATACACTTGCAGAAAGCAAGAAATACTAATTTTGCCACAATAGAAATTAGTACTTAATACTTTCCCACTACTACTAAAGTTATAGATTTTTAAAAGCTGTGTTTAAATTATGTATTGACATGTAACAAAGACCTGGAATCTTGAAGGATCCAGTGGTTCTTTCCTTATATATACCACTGAAGACTACAATTAAACCTATTTTACAGCCTTCTTCATCTACATATTAATTTATAAATAAGACTAGTTCAAGGTGAAGGCAGCAATTTGCCTCATCAATCACTGCCACACCCCAAAATAATTTAGGGTCAGGAACTACAGGTCTGTCCCAGTAATTTCCAAAATAATCTGAGAGTCGGAAATATTACTAAAAGGAGCAATTTCTACAGTAACTTGGAATCCTAAGCTCTCCCTGTCTGACACATCAGGTTTTCATAAAAGAAAGATTTCTCCTCCACATCTATCAATGAATATTTAATCTCACATTATCTGATACTATCCAGTATTGAGTTTTAAAAGGTTTATAGTAAAAGAATCTTAAATCAATTTTGAGTATTGAAGCTACAAATTCTTTTGGAATACAAACTAAATACTGAAAGCAAATATAAATTACCTTAAAAAAAATAATATGGTATGGGGACCTAAAGTGCCACACAGCACTGACTTGTTCTCCCAGCCAGCATGCTGACAGCTCTTTCCATGCCACCTTCTCTTTGAGTTAATGAAACAGACTGATCTTCATTTGAGAAATCCAGGTTAATCTAAGTACCAACAGTCATCCATTGAAAATTTGTTTTCTTAAGATTGTGCCCTCTAGGGTCACTGAGGTGCTTTTTAAGAAGCAAGAAAAAGAAAAAAATCAAAATTTTCAAACTACAACAAAAAATAATTCTCTTACTGGGAGTCAAAACCTGCTTAACATACAAGGAATTTTGGAAACATTTAACTTACAATTACTATTCAGTCCACAGATGATCTTTTGCTTTGGGTAAAGGCTTTTGTGACCAATTAAAAATTCACTTTTTACTTACCTCCTATCTATTTCAATTTTATTCTACCTTAGTTTTAGCATACTGCCACCAGTGGCACTTACAATGCTCATCATATTAAGCATTTAAAGCAATTTTACCTTTGAGAAATTAAGGAGAAAAAAGCATCCTTCATGCTGATTTGGAGGCATCTGTTGTAAAGTAATACCACACGTAGCTGATCTTCTTGAATCGGAGATGCACTGTAGCCCTGGTAGTTGTTTTACTCCCTCTTTGTTTTCTACTGACCTTTTGCTCAAATAAGTATTTTTCTTTTTCTGGCATGGCCTGCACAGGAGTAAAGATGACTTACAGCTCTTCAGCCTGTAGCTGGGCAGATAGTGCCCACTTGCCACAAACAAGAGCTGAAGAGTCTACAGCCACACATCCTGAGAATAAAAGGCCTATGTATTTTGGGAAGCACTCAAGACACTGAAATACTGGGTAGGGGGTTTTTGTTGTTGTTATTTTAATTGACTGTCCTATTTCAAGCGGAGTTTTTTTGTTTTTGAAGAAAAAACAACCTTTGAAGGAATCCTCAAAGTAACCATTTCACTCTAGAGAGGATTTCATACTGTAAATACCAGTGAACTAGCCTTCTGCAGTTCAGATTAGTTTCACTCAGCTGTGAAGAGGCAGGATTTCAGACACTTACTACTTTTCAGAGGTACCTATGGGCTACCTGCAGTGGATCCCTGTGGAATACCAGTCACTGGGAAACCAAAATCATAGTTCATGTATGTGATCAAAGCTGCACTATCAAGCATCTTAACAGTCAAGTCTTTGCCAGTCTAGCAAAATACAGTAAGAAAATAAACACAGTTGGGTCAGAGAGAAAAAAATTGATGTTGCCCAACCAACAGTAAAAACGGGTTTCTGCAGAAGAGTGTTATGGGATATATACACTACCTGCTGCAAAAAATATGCCTACAATTACTTTGAGAAACTACCATTTAAATTAGGATCTCTCACAAATAATTGTCACGGAAAGCACAATGAATTTCAACAAGAGCAAGTGTGAGGCAAGGATTCCATTAATAAACCTTATCATTAAATCTACTATGATTAAGTCTACACTCACAAAGGCTACTGCTTATTAACAGATCTCTCTCATCTCAGCAACATATTAGCTTAAGAGATAGATGAACAGCTTATTTTTACCGTTAAAATGCTGGAGGCTAAATTCAGTTTTTGACAGTGACAGCAGCTCCGATGTGCCTTGGTGGCACATTTCATTTCAACATTATCCTTACAAACTGGAAAACCCAAACACTGAAAGCACACACAGGAAAATGCTGGTGGATATGCTTCGCATTTAACAGTCTTATCTATTCAAGGATGATTCACTTTAGAGAAGCTTCCAGCACAATGTCACTTGGAATAAGAATTTCTCCTAATTTTGCCAGCCTTGGACTAAGCAACATCCAGAGCAGAGTAGTGATGTAAGCTAGACTCCAGTGTTTTGGGTTCCACCTCCAGCCAAGAACAGGCTGGGCCATACACTGGTAATAACCTTGGCAGCGCTCTCCTCTGCTTCCAGCACTGCCAATACTAATGAAACAAAACTAGACACAAGAGGTTCCTTAGAGACTTCGTGTTAATGCTGCCTGGCTGGAACCATCTCTAATGCTTGTACTAATTATCCCTGAGTAGATTAGACCAGAGAGTGCCAAGCCACTCCAGCAGTCCCTTCCGTGCACACTCTGCTGGGTGACCATATTTCCAACCTCAAAACTATATTAAATGGTTCACACCAACAGAAACTGCAACAAAGCCATAAGTTTAAAAATCATTATAGCTACATTAAGGCAATCATTACTGATGCACCCTGATTACAAGAGATTAAAAATACATAAACTCAAGCAATACATAAAAAAAATTCAGATAAACAAAAAATAATCAAGTGATAAAAAAAGTAGAAGGGAAACAGTAAAATACACCCATGGAAACACTAGTTTTCCATTTTATTGGAAGTATTGCAGAGAGTAAATGCAGAATGTGCAAAGGAAACAAAGGGATGGTTTCTACACACCAGTAGTTCAGCTTTCTAGTGCCAATATTTTATATGGCCCATTACAGGCCCTTTTATTCCCTCGTCTGCATGCATCAAGTAGAACAGTTATTCTTCATCTAGAGCCATGATGAGTATGTACTTCTCAATAATACCACGTTTGTAGAGCCTCAGTTATTCTCTTTCCTTGGAGGTAGAAGACTGATGTTCTACTTTACTTTTTCAAAAAAGAAACAAAGTAGTATTACACTGCTCAGTGATTCTTCTCAAATATAGATTTACTACTAAGCTTTCAAACACTTTGTGCAGTAACATAAAGCACACAAAATTTAATCTTATTTTTTCTTTTTCTACCACCTAGAAAGAACATACTCGAATAGGAAAAAGGCTAGATACAGTGCACAAGGTCATATGAAAACTGAAGTCCACATACATCTCAAAGTACTTTGATATTAGTATTTTTAAGGGAATAAAACTAAGATTACTGCTTTTGTTTTTTCTTTCAAATTCAATAGCAGCCATATAATTCCCACAGGATCACAGAGATACAGCGTACCTGAAACATAATATTCTAAGTTATGTATGCTTCTAATGCTGCCATTTTAAAAGCAATTTAACTTGTAAAAAAACTCCTTAATTTGTGATTTACCAAATATTAGTTTCTTTCAAAACAATAACGACCTACCATCTGAAAGCTTATCCCAAGAGATACTGTTTTCTCATTAAAAACAGAAGTCAGAAACAAACAATTTTCTCCTAAATTAATCTCATCTTTACATGAGGAAAATGAGAAGAGAAATATCACAACTAAGCCAGCACAAACAACAAATGTTATGTTCCCCATCTGATAGTCAAAAAGTAGAGGAAAACCACACGTTTGAGCCATGGTTAATTAAGTGCTTTCTAGACAAAATATGCCATCAGAATTGTTTTATCTCATCAAATTATTCACTGTGGGTACAACCAAGGAGATTAAGGAAAAAAAAAGAAAAAAGGTTCTATTTCCATAAAAAGCATCATTCATACCTGCAGTACATGATCCAACACGGCATGAGATCTAACCACCAAACCACAGACATCTTGGCATGGATTTCCCCTAACCTCTACTGGAGCACTGAAAGTGATGACAAAACAATTCTCTGGCTCAATGACCCAGGCACCCGCCTGGGATGTGAACAGTTGGGTTTTAATCCTTTTTCCAGTGAATTTTTTTTTTTTTTACAGAGCGGAACAACTTCAGTTGTTCCCCTTTAGAAAGGGGGCCAAAAGTCTACGTGATTAAGCTGCTACAATCACTGGTACCAATCTTCACAGCACATTAAATACTAAACTAAAGGCTGACTTACCTTAATTAAGGAGATTCACTTAGAACAGATTTAATGCATACTGACAAAATGACAAAACAGAGAAAACATGGCACTTCTATATCCAGTACATTTTTTTCCAATGCTTTTTGAAAACATTGCATGCAAAGACACAAAAATCAGAGAGATAAAGTACAAAATATCAGTTAGCCTTCAATCTAAACAGCTAGCCAGCATTCCTAAGTCCTTGCTGACTCACCTTCATTAGAAAGACAAAATGAAATGCAAAGAAATATTTACCAAGAGTATTCATAAAATCACTATTTTATCCAAAACTAACATGACTAAGAAACAGCACCCTCTGCAATTTGTCGGTGCTATCAGAAATTCTGTGCTCCCTAGAGTGTCATCTGTTGCCTTGAACATTCACGCAAAGCTCTGATGCATTTCTTCCTTCTTGTTAACACTTTCCCAAAAATTCCATTTTTCTTCAGGCATGCACCAGTGACCCAGCTCTGCTATTTATGGTCAGTTTTATCAGTCTTCATAGAGCAATTTTCCCTGTTCCAGACTTATCCTGCTGATCGGTGCCTTTAGCAGCAGCTTTATTGATCAGCTACCAAAGGAACACTAGTGTCTCTCTAATGAAGGATATCTACTGCACTTACTGATTTCTACCAAATATGTTTTTATGGAAGCCATTAACACTCCTCTGTATTCCAACAGAATATTTTCCAATGTATATTTTAACGGCAAAGTTCAAAACTGCAATTCTATTTCTATAGCTACAAGATCCTGAAAAATATAAACATAGTGAGTGTTTACGTAAGACCACTTTGGACAGATTTCATCCATTAAATTTTATATGCTGAACAGATGAAAGAAATCTGCAAAAAAAGTATTCTTGTTTCAAAATACAGAACAAATCAAATGTTATTTCATCCACCATGTACCACTACTAAGACATTCAAATTCATTTATCCTATAAAAAACAACTACCTTCTCCAAAAACAAAGCACAGTTTGGCATCTAATGCTATGTTCAGCCTAAACTTCAATAATTGGAATCCACACCCAAAACCAGAGCTCTGTGGTACTGACAAAGCCCCAACACTCCGGTGCCAAGTTTGATCTTTTGCAAAAGCAGAGGGTTTTCTTTAAGTTAGAAAAGCCACACTCTCACAAAAATTTCATTGCCTCTACCTCTTTCCCAAACAAAACATGTGGAAAGAATACGGATCTCTGTTTTTAATCATATTTATGCATTCTAGTCTAGAAAACTAGTGCATAACTTGAGTTTGCTTCATATGAAATCTTAAAAATTCTTACTAATGTTCTAGTTTGAGCAGCAGAGGTACTTGACTTCCCAAGATTTAGATGCTGTTCCCAGGAAGATGCGGGGTGCTAATGTTACAGTGCAAACAGCAGTGGTTAGAAAAGAGAGCACAATGATTTCCTAAACAAAACTGCAACCAGTGTCCAGATCTGAGGGTGAAGTTCTGTTTGAGCACAGAGAGGATTTCTCCAACATCATAAGGTATCTTATGCAAACAAAACTTACTAATTCCTGAAAGCAATAACTTTAAGGTTTGCTTGAAACACAATGTGGAATACTGGAATACTTTGTTTTCCATTTACTATAGGTGAGACTGTGCTGTGGTTACTGCATACTGGGCTAAAAGGTTTTTCGAGCTGTAAGACACGCCTGACTGCAATGACCACATTAGTTTGTGGTTTGATTCGGGTAAATTATCTTGAACTTCAATCTGGCTATGTGAAACTGGGCTCCAATCTGACTGTATCTAAGCGAAGCAGCACTGAAATCCCTTATAAGCAGATGAAAAATTTCATACGTTCAGAGGTTTCTTCCAAGGACTGTACCTCTGAATATTGTAAGTACATATCTTCCATGACTGCAAGTAAAAAACTGTCTCTAAAATAATTTTATTTCTTTTTTAACCATTTCTAATATAAGCTCTTACTTATGAACTGAGCAGTACACTACAGACAAAAATATACACCCACCTAGGCAACCACAGCCTACAAACCCCAAGAAAACGGGCATAAACTTCATCAACCAATCTATCTCTGTAACTCATATAACTCCCAACAACATCAAAAAATAAGGAACTGTGTGGTAGAGCCTACTGCAGACATTTTAAAATCTCTAAAAGGAATACGGATGTCACATTACATAAAGTTTTACTCAGAGAATATTTTAAAAATGGCACTTTTTACATAAAATTCTGATTGCTGCAGAGAAAAAAAAGGAACAAACACTTCCTGACAGTTGAGCTGGTTTAACTCATACCCTCACCTTCCTTGGATTCTTTTAGTGTAAACTCAGAAAATTTGAAACAAGTATTATACTTTTTAAAAAAAAGTCTCCCTCTCAAACACTATAAATGCAATTATGAATATTCCTTATTTAACTGCTTAAGATATAGTATTTAATTTTTTTTAAATTTTATTTTTAAATAAAAAAATCTACACCACCTGTGTATGGACTGCAGAGGATAATTGGTTTCTCTTCTATGCCATTTTAAAAAAATGTTGATGTCCTTCATGCTGTTCTATTAAATGGCAGGGTGATAAAAAACAAATAGGAAAGCATAAATTACATCAGTTCCCTGTTGCAAGCAACACAATTCTGAGCTGAATATATGAAAAAGTATGATTTCCTGAGAAAAGAGCTTAAACCCACCACAGGAGCTGAAGTCAGAAACAAGTTTTCCTTGACACTTATGTTTCTTTCTGGGTTCAGAGGTTTCAGTACAAGAAGATAAACATTTATTGAAATTTTAAAGTACTTCAGGAACCCATTTCCAGAAACAGGGCACTAGTTATTCTATTTCTGCACTGAAAAATCAATTCCTTTATTAGTTAAAGTAAAAGTAAACAAAATCCCCCTTACAGAACAAAAACAACGTATTTTGAAACCATAGTTCTGGAAAGATAGTTCTTTAATGGTATTACAGAAAGGTGAGCAGCTCCAACAGATTGAAAAGATACTGAAAATATTTTTTTTCTAGGAGAACATGTACCATAAAATCCATTCTTCTTATCATCACTACTGAATTCAAAAGAATAGATTGCAACCATGCTCTGTAATGCTAGCATGATATTCAAATCCTTATTTTCAGTTATTACGAATTGAAGGAATAGACAAAAGACTGAGGAAACTTGGAAGCAAGAAGAAAGAAAATGCCATCTAATCAAAACAGTCACAGATTAGGTTGATTTTTTCTTCCTTCTTTGAGAATCTTTTTCAGTTTCCCAGCAATTCCTAGGACACTAGCCACCCTTTTCCTATACTCTTTTTGAGTTCATTTAATGAAATACAGAATTTTTTGCTTTATTGGTTCTATAAGAACAAAAGCATTAATAGTAATAAAGCAGACGTTTTAAGAATTTGGTGAAGAATCTCAAAGTGCTTGAGAGATATGCCAGAAGTAATCCTCAAAGTTTTGAATGGAAGTTCTTCGACCATTTTGGAACTGTACTAGTCTAAACATCACAGAACACATGACACATTATTACAAAACAAGCAATGAAAAATAAAATACACAGCATTCAAATACACACATACTGAAGGAAATGAGATGGTATGTGAGTCAACACACTTACATTTCTTTCTCATCTCTTGTCTAGCAAACACCTCCATAGCAACTTTTCTATTTTGATGCTCTCCAAAACCCTTCTCAAACATCAAACTACCTCTTCAGCTTGCTCCTGCAGCACTTCCCCCTCACCAAGTCTCTAATTCAATTCCAGTGAGCCAAGAGTCATTTGCTTGATCCCATTTCCTCTGTAGTATTTTATCTAATTGGTCTATTGCTATGTTCCAAGTCTACTATCACAGTTTGTTTTCTTTCAACATCACTGTCCCTCTTCCTTCCTTATTACTTGACCATTTGGGTCTTTATCACCCATCAGGACTGAAATTTCCCTGCTTTTCAGCCATCTCCTCCCAGAGGGCTTCTCCCAGCCTTTCAATGAGATAAATGACTGCTTTCATGCCTCAAGGCTAGATGTGTGCTCAGCTCTTCGGCCACCCTCTCCAAACATAGGGCCACCCTTTCCATCTCCTGGACCTGGTTTGAGTCCTACAAGTTCCCCAGGGAAGTGGTAGAATCACCATCCCTGGAAGTGTTCAGAAAACAAGCAGACGTGGCACTTCATGATATGGTTTAGTGGTCATAGTGATATTCAGTCAAAGGTTTGACTTGATGACCTTGGAGGACTTTTTCAACATTAATCATTGTATGATCCACTTCCTCTGTTCCTACTCTGGTGCTGTGTGAACATGTCTGGCAGGAATCCTCCTGTTAAGCTGAATTCTTCCACTACATATGGCTTCTTTTTAATTCCTCCGACTCTACTACCTCAGGAGTTATGCCCAGGAGACAGACACAGCTTAAGCTCGGTAGTGTTAGCAGAGCCAAAACTGAACAGAAGCAATATCCAGACTGCAGTGGTGGTCAAGGCCACATTATTGGCAAAATATTCTTTGTGGTCTTTAAATTCTGGTCCATAGACTCCTGATTGCCTGAAAGATTTGCAAAAATAGCTTGTGAAACAACCATGACAAGATTGTAATCTGCGCATCCACAACAGCAAGGAAACAAAACGTTATTTTTACCTGCATCATTTGATATTTAAAATTTAACCTTATTTTATTGGGTTGCAAGCCAGGAATTAATGCATTTTCTTAAAAATCCTTTATTTACTCTTCCTCCTCCCAAAGAAAGAGATAGTCATTTCAACTTTGTTCTCAAGTTGTAAGTACTATGATAGTGCATATAGTGAATGGAAATTCAGATCAGCATTTCTCAACTTTAAGATCTGTCTTCTGAAAGATTATCTGTTCATCTGCTTATTGACTAACCCTGCCCTGCTTAGTCCCAAGACCTAAGAGGATTACAGAACCTGGTGGCAAGGCTGAAGGCTTGTTAACTTAATAAGGCTGTGGATTTAAAACTGTGTTAAATTAAACAGGTTTTGAAAATGGCTTAAGTCTGCTAATGTGGATAAGAGTCTCCTCTCTTTATCTAGCTCATAAGAAAGACCATGTGAGATAGAAGGGCACTGGCACACATGAACAAGTGAAGGTCCATGAGACATTGATTCTCCTTTAGCATGCTCTCAGCTTCAGAATAAAAGCTTCTTCACAACTCAGGGACACATTACCACAGTGTAGTGAACTCAACTTTACTGGATTTTTTTTTAAATAAACTTCTAGAATAGCTATGTCCTATATATGCCAACTTAGATCATCATCTGATTACCTTTGACTATGTTTCATTTTAACACTGTTCAAAGTCAGAAGTGCTTCATTCTTACCTTTTTTTAATATAAATAAAAGAAACACTATAACCTAAAGGGCTAAGATAGACGTTTCAAATTATTCAGTATGGATGTTCTGCCACCTCTGTGCAAGTAAGACTACATTCCTTCTCTTGAGTTCAGCAGCTTGAAAGTCTGGTGGAAATGAGTACTTTTGTCTTTAATCAGAGCTTTTCAAAAGCTTGTCTTGTAGAACTATGGTTCACACAAGGTAAAACAGTGGTTCAGTTCTTTAAAAAGCTTTAAAGCATACGTATATTTTGAAACCTTAGATGCTGAGAAGAGGAAGACGAGAGGCAATATGCACATCTTTCCTTTACAAAAAAAGGAAAGCATAGTTATCACATCTTTCTGCAACATTAATGCCATGAAATAAAATCAGTTTTATTAACAAAGAAATGCTAAAGACTGAGGAGCACTTCAGGTGTTACAAAGTCCAACAGGACACTCGATGCCAGGCTTATCTTCTGAACAGCACTGGCATTAGTCCTTCACTTCAGAGAGGAGGAGAATGCTATCCATATTAATATTTAAACACTGAAATGCTTACCTTTGATCAAAATGCATTTATGATTAATAGCCTACTTTCCAGCTAGAAACTATAAAATTACACTTTGTACATTTACAGAATATAAAAATGGACTATCTATACTTGAATCTGAAAAATCAAGAGAGATAGAAAGAACAGTTAAATACCAGAACAGAGCTTTTAGTTCAATTAAAAACAAACAAACAAAAACTCAAACAGAAATTCACACGATATTCAAAAAATCAGATGTGCAAGGCCAAGCATATCAGCAGTATTTCAAACAGAATTACTGTGTGAGAGGGATGGCACACTATTGAACCTTGTCCTTATCTGTAGGAGATCAGAGACATCCTCGCAGGTTCTGGCTTCTTAATACTTGAAAATTTAAGTGCTTATGCTGGGGTGGGGGGGTGGTAGAGGGGGGATTAATCAAGAACCGATTAAGATAGGAATGAAGACCTAGACATGAAATTACTTAAAATTCTGAAGTGTTTATACTCTTACACTACAAAAACTTAACTTCAGACAATAAATCACATACTTAAGTGCCACAAGTGTAAAATGAGAGTCACAACGCAAAGCCTCTAAGGGTAGGGCAGATTGCTCACATGCACCACAGTTGACTTTCGTGTACCTAGCAGGCTCAGATTCTGAGATACTTTGGTAATAGTGTCTGTAAATGAAACATTGACTTCTGTGTTTCACTTTTCCTTCAACTGGAAAATAAAAATCTGTAGGTTTCCAGGAAACATTGAAGGACGTTTTAAAGAGATGTATATAAGCATAACATATCTAAAGATTTCAAAATACCGGACTCAATTTCTCTCTTTGGAGTGATTTCCCTTATCTCCAGAATATCTTTCTGAGTCCCAACTATTTCCCGATATTTTAGAGGATGCAAATGTGAAAACAGACTTAACCAACTGCCTCTGTGCTGAGCAGCTTGGGTTCTGCACCCAAACTGCATGGCAACTCTGGCAATACCCATGGGAAAGGGATAAGTGGCACACTCAGTGCAGCAAAACTCTAAGCAGGATGAGTCCCAGTGTTCAGTCTGCCAGTTAGAGGACAGTACTGTCATCTTTCCCTCTATACCTAAGAAAGAAATGGAGTGCAGAGAAGAGCACTTGGATGTGTAACACTCCCACCTCAGGGCCACTTGCTTTCTAAGATTAATCCAGCTCACCTCAAAGCATCAATTCTCAGTCCAAAAAAAACCCTGCTCTCCAAAGAGACTCTGATTTAGTGATGTGAAAAGAAAAGGATTTGATCTAGTTCAACTGACCCAAGAATTCACTGCTGTTTTCCAAGATGAGTATTTCGTCTAATACAGAGGGATCTGGCAGGAAATGAGGTTTAACAGATGCACACTTTTCCTCTGTAAAGGCAGTAACGAGGTGTATGCATGAACAGGGCTTACCAGACGATATTTCAGCTTTAATTACTGAGACACATTCTTGCCCACACTAGGATGTGGATATAGTCAGTGACTTAAAGGAGAAGAAGAAAAAGAAAAAGCAAAAGGAAGAATAATCCCAGGAGTCTAGGCAATACAGTAATATTAACTTATACTTTATGCTCTTCATGTATTTGGCAGACCTCAGTCATATATACTGCAAAATTGTACTTACTCCATATATCTCCAGAGAAAGAAAATTTTCACATTGTTTATTTTTTGTTCCTTATGTTTGACACAGTCATGGACAAATGGGACACAAGAGGTAAGAAAACTTAAGTTTTCTTTTTCTTGGAAGTAGTACAGTAAGATCAGAGGCAGGAGATCATTTGAATAAAGGACAACAATGGAGCCAAAGAAAAGACCAAGGAAGGTGTTAAGCATATCGTAAGGAGAAGGCCAAATGCACTGCAAGGGGAAGTTCAATGAAAGACAAACAACTGATCATAACAAGTTTCCAGTTTTATTATCACAGCTGCAGTTAAAGGCTTTCTGTTTTCTGCAGTTCCTACCCATGCACTAAACACTGAAGTTCCATTAAAAACCATTTCACTCAGTTAAAGGAGAGGGGAGAAGAAGAATTTCTAGCTGACCCCATCCCAACCAGCTCTTCATACCATACATGATGCTTATTAAGCCACCAAATGCATTGCAGAAAGCCAGACACTATGGACAGAAAATCACAGCATCAGCACTACTGACTGACTTTTCTTACCAGATCCTGGATCACTTACATAAAGCAAAATCATTGGTATTTGATTTTTTTGGTAATATGAGAAAAAAATTCAAGGACTTTTATTCTCTCTAAAAAACCTGCGTCCCTTCAAAAGCCCATTAAAATTAAGAGCTTGAGACTTTCTTTTTATGCAGAAGTTTAAATTTTCTGAATGATCAAAGCTTTTTGAGTAGAGCAGCTCACTGGTCACATTAAAGTGGATAGAAAAAAGACTTTTATTTCATGTAGGTGGTTTTAAACAAGTCTACATAAATGGAGGAATATTAAACTGGAAAATGAAGGGAAATAGAGACAGCCCTCTCTTCCACTTAAGACACCAAAAATACCCCAAGAAATGCTTGTAAACAAATTTAAAAGGGATTTCAGATTTCAGTATCACATGTACATAATGTCAATTTTTTTAGCTTATAGATCAGATTACTTCAAAACCTAATTGTTTTCTAAAAAAGGTATTACACTCGTTTGACAGCAATTTTATCAAGCAGATTAATGTTAATTGGCAGGTTAAAGTATGGAATTAAACATTTCTGCATTATCAACACAATTTACACTATATATTCTCTTCTTATTCTTTTCAAAACAGTCTGAAATCTACATACCAGTGTGCCAGTCAGATGCAAATTTCCCTAGCTGAAGGGTGTACTACCACTTCCACAAATGTTTCAAGTGTCTGGCTTTCCTTCACTGAGGTATTCATGTGATTTCCTATTAAACATCCAAACAAAATTAAATCCTCATAACGATGTGACACTAAGCATTGCACCATCTTTGGGACAGGAAATGGATAATGAACAGTTCTCCAGTAATGTTGAAGTCAATGATTTAGAGTTAACAGCAGGATATACTGACCTCAACTGAGACTGTGGAACCATTGTAAAACAACCACAGATACATCCAATATTTTAAAAAAGTCAATGCCTGCCCTGGAGAGCATAAAGTCTAAATAGTGAGTCAAACAAAGAAAGTACTATCAGTCATATCTGCAGATGGGAAACAGAGGCACAAAGAGCTTTGAGTGACTCTGTGCAAGGTCATAAAGGATGTCTGTAGCAAAGCCAGGAACTGAGCCCGGAAGCTCTCAATCCTAGCCCAGTGCCTTTGGATACAGAGACAGTTCTTCCTTTTGCTTATCCTCCTTCTCTATCTATTTATGTCTGAAAGGGAACACATTAACACCATGAGAGTCAATCTACTTTCCTTTTATATTTATGATCTCCATTAAATTTTCTCTAGTTTCACATAGGATACCACAGTGTTACACAGAAGTAATTAAACCTATACAAGCAACTGTAAACATAAAAAGCATAATCTGGCATCTCAGCAAGCATGAAATGAAACAAAAGCATGCATATATGATTTGCAAAGACGTCACAAAATATTTCCTAATGCTCACTCCAGAACATGAATAGGTGTCTATCTCCAGATTCTCAAATGTTACTTGGGAACTTCCCCGCCCCCCATTTCTTTCTTCTTGCCCCAGATTTATATGCTGATCATGATGCCAAATGGTATGGAATAACTTTTTGGTCAGGGGGGTCAGCTCAAAATCAGGTGCCATCAAATAATGATTCTCCAGCCTATGACCACAAATAACAATAACTGGAACTAACTGCATTAGCCACTGTTTTTTGGACTTTCTACAACTACATTTTCCTTTAAATGGGTATACTTTATAATCTGATCTATTATGACAATGGGAACCTTCTCTAAGAGTAACCCTCCAGCAGACCTTTACTTTTCTTTTTATTATTTTATTCCACTAACTCTCGTTCCAAGATGATTTTAAAGACCTGTTCCAAGATGATTAAAGATCTGTTCCAATCTACATCTGCTGCTATGCTTGGTGATCCCCATATTCATTTACAATAATGTAATACAGTTATTGATCTATGAATGCACATTTTCCTACTATTATTTTCTAGTCTAAATGGTTTCTTTTGATACTTAAGTTCTGCCATGATCTCCATAGTCCAGCAAGTGCCATGACTACAAAAGCAGCAGTTGTTTTGGCTCCTGTCAGATTTTTGCAACTGCTCAACAATCAAACTGTGAGAGCTGCACTCTGAGCTCCCTTCCCCAGGGTGGTTATGATAAAAGAAAACTGATTGCTTACACCATCCATTGAGTCTGACAGAGAAGCCCAACCTGCTTAAGTCCACACAGACCAGAAGGTGGCCCACTGTCCCTACTGCCCTGAGGTGTGTGGCAAGGTCAAACATCACGACTATGGGTGAAAAACCTGGCTCCATTTATTTTCCCTTCTGCTAGTACAACTGTTTCAGCAGTTCCTAGGCAAGCCTACTGGATCACAAATTACCACTGCTGCAGCAGAATAGATACAGGAAGTTAAAATTTTAGTATTGCTTTCCTTGTTAAACAAACATGAAAATGGATGCATGGGTTTACGTGACATGGCACCACTGCTAAGCATTAGCAGAAACTCATGAAACAATCTCCCATTAGTGGGCTTTTCTTTCCTCCTCAGTGTAAAAGAATTTATCACAAACAACTCAGATGCTCAGATACTAGTGACTCTAATCCCCTTTAACACCTAAAGGTACATTTTACAATAACCTGTAATGATTCTTTAGCCTGCCATTTCGATTTCACCAAGAATTGTAATCTCTAGAGGTTTCTAGGGGCCTTCCAGAATAAAAACAACTGGAAATGGAAAAGACTTTAGGACTTTCACATTGCACTTGAACATTTCTTGATAAGATTTTCCACTGACATACAGTGTAATATACTCAAATTACACCATCAATTCTTACTCAGCATAAAAGCATCAACTCTATCAGGAATGGACAACTTTTGAGCTATTCATGTTTTTCTTTTGCTAATGGAGATAATTTGAATTCTTCTCTTAGCTCTTCCTGCCTGTATTTGGTCCAGAAAACAGATGAAAACCTTATTACAAAATATTTTCAACAGTGATGAGATTTCAGACTAGCTAGACAACTCTCCTCTTGGTTCTGTGGAAAAGACAGCCCTAACTTCAGAAAGTTGGACTATAAACAAACTAGAAGGAGACTTAGTATGTCTTAGACTAACATAAATTCAAAGGAAAAGTGAAACGTGGATCATGTTAAATCTATCTAGGGGAGAACAGCTCTCCAACATCTAACAACTTATGCACACAGCTACATTTTAGACACCTGCAATAACCATACCCTTGTAAAACTGTCATAATAAACTTAGGATAATTTTTGTTTGACATACTCTGTGAAAATGAAAAAATTAATAACATGAGCATAAACATAAAAGGATGGACCCTAACATTTTTGAGTGCTCTTTTGAAGGAAACAAGGCTGATGTGATCATGCAGTCCCTCAACAGCCTTCAATAACTTCCTCCTGATGACCAGTCTCAAGCAGGTTTGACAGTAGGCTGTGGCTCTTACAGCTCTTCCAAGCTGTCAACCTAGCTGAAGGTTTTCACTTGAAAAAAAGGAGAAAGGCATTAAATTTGCATCCATACCAGAGAGGAAGCTGCAGTATGCATATAGCTGTTTGTTGTCCCAGGCAAACTGGCTGCCTAGAACAGAACTGCTGGGCAGACAGTAAACACAAGTTTTCCATCAGGTGCAGCAGGATGCTGCTGCCTTTGTCCAGCCTGTAGCAGGGAAAGGCACAGGAGGCTTTATACATCAAAACAGCAGGGGAACAAAACATTAAGAACCTCAGCAGAGAAATTGCCGCTGTTACAGCAGTGAAAGCTTATAGAGGTTACAGAAAGAAACAAGGTTACTCTAGTGAGGGAGATACTAGCCACAAGATTTGTTAATCCTCACCACCCACCCAGCTTCATTAGTTTTAAGACTCAAGGAACCATTTATTTGTTTATTGCCACGTATCACCACATACATACAGAGAATGCAATATACTGTGCAATTACAGGGCTGGCCACTCCACAGTCATTGATACAGTTCAGGAAATCATGCTGTAGTACATGCTGTATTAACCTTTTCTGAAAATTATGGCATTCTCTGAAAGGGCATTTATGAGCTTAGTATTACTTCAGGGTATAAGCAGAATGTTTATGACTTGACAGCCTTCATCCACATTCACTTCATTTAACATAACAGCAACTTTCATTTACTAGCTCCCCTTCGGCAAAATTAGTTTAGGAAATCTGACTCTGCCACTCATTTAGAAACAGATTTTCCTCTTCAATTCCCAGGGAGGAACTGTATTTGCAAGCATCTTTATGTTAGAGTTAGCAAAACAAATAGGGCATTCATTTCAACACTGTCCATTAAAGTGGCATTTTGCTTTCTGGACCGTTTTTGGGGGTTTTTTTCAAAACCATTTTTCATATAGAAAATGGAAAAGTAGTTCATATTTCCATCTTGTTATCCATCCAAGTTGGTTCACGTTCTTAAAAGTACTGGCTTCCTAGTAAAAAAGGCTCTGGACAAAGTGGACAAATGATGAGATCATCATCTTTCTCCGTCTCCCAAAGGAAAGAAGGCACAAGAATGCCTGCGAAACTCCAAAATCAAAGATGGAATAAGACTTACTGTAAAACACTGAAAACTATCACTAATATACAATGAGGATCAGTTAATTTCATGAGGAATGCATATGGTCAAAGTTTTAATAGCAAATGGTACAGTATAAGCTGAAGCAACCTTCCATGTGTTATCACTTCCTATTCTGTGTAACATCTGGCAATGCAAATGTTGCAAAACCAGATATTATAGAACATTAAAAGGGAGAGAAAATATTCCATATTCAAGTTATTTTGTCTAATAAGGCTTTGAGAAACTCTGAAGTACAGTCCTTCATACACAGTGCTGCACCAGAAACCTTTTTGGAGGAGAAGCAGCCTCTGAAAATACACAGTTATTAATAAAGGTCAACACAAAAATGTACAAATTATAAAGGTTTTCTGGTTTAAGTTGAAGAGTATTTGCAAATGCAAGGTAACATCCTTAACACCTTAAAGTTCTGGAGAAGACCAGACTGGTTTTGATACTGCTGACGCTTCTTTGCAGTACTTAAGGATTCTACATTCAGGAAAGAAAAGTGACCAAAAACACAAAACCAAATCATTTACAGAAAAACTCCACAGATCACCTTCTCTCCTCACCAATTAATATATACAAGACAAAACTCATTAGCAGGAAGTGAGTTGATAATTATAATTTCTATATTCTAAAGTAAAGAATCTAATGAGATCTCTAGCAAGCAGAGAAAGCAGTATCACCTAATGGAAAAACAATTGTATTTTAAACCCTTATGTAAACTTAAGAGGTGTATCTAAGATCTTTTGGAGAGATTCCAATCACGTCAAGTACAACTGAGGAAAATCAGTGTTAGGCTTCCTTCTCTAGGTAAGTAAACTAAATAATTCAGATACACTACAAAATAAAGACTAGTCCTGCAAAAATACGTTCAAGTCCTCTTCTTGGAACTCCTTAAGACATTTCAGAAAGATCGAATAAACTCCACAAGATGGAAACCACCTAAACCATTCAGAAACTCCACTTCAAACACAGGAACTCAAACAAACTGGGCAGCAAAACCTTTCAGAGAAGCTGTCCTGCTTTGTCATAGTTAAAACAGAGCAAGGTCTGTCATCTCATAAAATTACATTTCCTGACACAGGTTCTAGAATGAATAATCATAAATGAGGCTACTGAGTCTTGATTATAAGGTATGACAGAGTCTACAGGGTGCATAGCTCTTTGGAAGGAACTAGAGTATATAAAGAAGGCAATGTCTTCCCATCCTGGTACATATATCTTCCAAATTCCCTAGAAAAAGTACTTCAGGAAAAACTAATAAAAAAGCTATGAGGACTAAGAGTGCAAATAACTTAGCAGATTGCAGGAACTCAAAAATTTCTTTTTGAAGCAAAAAAGTAATAATTTAGGTACTTAGAAGCCAGTAGCAAAACTTCTCTGCTCACATTTAACATTCATTATGTCTAACTTAGAGGAATTTTACTGATTGTAAGATTCATTTCAGAAAGTGCACAAGCCAAAATGAAATCTCTAGTCTTGCAGTTGACAAACTAAAAACAATTTCAAATGTTCTTCACAAGATCTCTATCCTTAACAATAACTTAACTTAAGATTTCCACATCTACTACCTTGTTCTATTTGACTCTTTGAATAGGACAGTTAAGGATTTCTTCTTCTTGCCCTAAAAACTGAGAGTTTTTAATGATTTTTGAAGCATTATTAGCATTTAAATAACATCAAACCAACACTGATAGGAACACTGACACACTTTGCTAGAAATCTACAGAAATCCTCAAAATTACATTGTTTTCCTATATCAGCTGTCTGACTGCCCTTATCCCAAAGCAGAGGCCATCAACCGTTTTGAAATGGTGCAGGAAAAGACAGAAATGCAACAAAATACTGTCACCACGTGGTACTTACCCTAACAGGAGGGCTCCGTGCTTGCACCCTCTGCTGCTGTCCAACTTGCAAGCTCTGCAGGTCCTTTGATCCACAATTAGCTACAGTGTTGATGGGGACCCTTAAAGCGTTTGTGCCGGCAGTCCCACCGCCGGCGCCGGGTTTCCGAGGCCTCTGTTTGATGCCATCCAGTAGTCTAACAAGCAAAATATTACTGGGGAGTTCGTCAACACCGCAGTCCACTAAAGTCCGGCACTCGGGACATCGCAGCTCATTGCGAGAGCTCACAATGCCCAGCAGGCAGCGTTTACAAAACGTGTGTTGGCAAGGCAAGACTTTTGCAGAAGCATCAAGGCGTTCTAAGCAAACAGGACACTCCAACAGATCCAGCAAAGCCGATTCATCCATTTTCCTCGTATTACTTAATGAAAAAACAAATCTTTGCGGAATTTGTGTGTTTCGAGTACTGCAAGGGTATCATGTTACATCCATTCCTCTTCTGACAGTGCTCTAAAATTTTTTGAGGGAAAAAAGGCATTAATAAGCTGGAAAAAGGCAGCAAGACCATTTTACATGATGACGTTCCTACAGAGAGCAGAATAAGAGATCACTAGACTAATTCAGTAGATCTTTTCAATAAATGAAACATGACTACAGTAATAGCAAGCTACATTAATGCATCTGTTTATTTAAAATATTTAACAAATGCTAACAGCTAAGGTTTTTAAATTCAAGTCCCCATAAATTTCTGAGTGATTTTATTTTCTCAAATTATTCCACAACAAAGTTCTATCCCCAGTACAGCAGTATAATAAAGCTTACTCTTCCTAGTTCTTAATACATCAGTTTCTCTGAACATTTGAGATTAGCATTCTTTCACAACAAAAAGATGGCAAAGGTAACTACAACGGGGTCCAAAACCACACAGCCTACATCAACAGGGCATAGCAAGGGGAATTACATTTATGCCAACACTAAGCCAACAGTGAACTACAGCTCTTCCCATTCTATGAAAACTACTGCAGCACATTACACAGCTCAGCCTTGAATACAGCCTCCAGCTCACAAGGTTTTAAGCTTACCGCAAACACTGACAAGAGAGTTCATTACAGTGCCGCCTTCAAGAAGCGCTTCAAAAACTATCGCGAAGTGATTTACAGCAGGAAGTGCTACTGCCATATCGTTAGGACAACACGAGCGCTGCGTATGCAGCCACAGAGGCAGCGGCGAGCTCCCAGCCAGTTCCAGCTTATGCAGCGAGGGGCTGGGAAAGGGAGGAGGGGAAAAAACCAAACACCACTACAGAGCCCCCCCCCCCGCCAAAAAAAAACCAACATTCTGCAAGAAGTCACACCAGGATGCTTCACGGGCAGAAAAAGGCTTGCTGACCTCGGCAGTGCCCAGCGCCGGGAGAAGTTGAGCGCCTCCCCCCAGCCCCCGCAGCCGCCTGCGGGAGCGACTCCTCGGGTGCTCGTCCCGCACCTACCTGCTCTCGGGCTCCGCGCCCGGACCGCCTCCCTGATCCACTGCTTTACACTCCCCTGTTCCCCGGGGAACAGCGACCCGCAGG